>CM060970.1:53996575-54116575 GCA_030765045.1 Tenodera sinensis
TGTTGGAATCTGGAACTAGCCACGAAGATCTACCTAGGTCGAGTGCGTGAGGCGGCCTCGTTGTATAACTTATAGTAGTTCCTTAGCTATTAACTGGTTAAAATCTTTTTTTTTTGAAAGTACTCGTCACTAGAGGGTGGAGAGTCCCTTGGGGACTCTGATCCAAGAATACATCGCTTCAGGTCATATCGGGATCCCCGTAATACAGTCCCACTCAAGAGGTGTTCGGCTTTCAAAATATTTCCCAACCAACTTTCCAAAATTAAAATGTTTATGAAAATTTTTATTTCTACGTTCACCATGGTACAAACATTGCTGTATCCTGCAAGTCAATCGTCAAGAGATAATAAGTTGCCTTCTTTAACTCAACCATCCAATAACAAAAACATGCCATCTTTAAAATTCCTTTTCCATAAATCTGTGGTTAAACCCTAGGTACACAGCAAAATCATTCAGGCTGAACTTCAGCCTGCCAGCAGCTTTATAGTTATGATTAGTGTATTGATTTTACGGTTAAAGACTGCGTGTCTGTTGATCAGTTCGAGACAGCTGTGCGTGTGTGTCGTCGCAAAAGATACGTCGGTCGTCGTAAGAATTAACGAGCATCGAGTGATCATAACGTGGTAGTTCATGTATGCGAGGCAAAGGAACTGAATACAGACACTGAAAGGACTGTGGTAAGGTTACGAGAAGTGAAATTTGTGAGTTGTGACACCACGAAGGGCTCTAGACTGTGTTAACGACGAGAAGAAACACTGAGTATTTGTTGATACAATTTTAGAAGAATTAAGTGATCGATAAGTAACCAGACAGATTTTATCGTTTTTGTTACATGGTCGGAAATGAGATTCATCGAATTTCCGTTTTGTACCAATGCAATTATGTACGCCCCTAACAGCCTGTATATGCGGCTGCTAATATGAAAGCTGCAAGGTTCTTAGTTTTAAAGGAATGTCTTGCGAACGTGTTGTTGAATTTTTGTTCCTAACTAGGTTAAAATCCATAAAGGTTATGTGTGAAAAGGAAAGTCTTTTTTTCTTTTTTCCAGTGTATGTGGTGGAAATCTTTTACGAAAGATCTTGCACGCTGGAGTCGATACAAACAAAATACTTAAGAAAGTCATTTTGAAGATGTACATAAGTTGCAGCCCAATCGTTAACTGACTGCTTTGTGGCGACGTGCACGCTAAACGAATTGGGAAACCTTTGGAAACAATAGTCGACTAAAATTGTATTACACCTTTTTATCTGCCGTACCATCCCATTAGCGAAATCGGGCAAGTGGAGAGCTCTTCACCAATCTGTGCTTGTTGGGGAAAAAATCACAACTGAACCAGCGGACGGAGGGAAAGCCTTCTCACGGCAGGGGTTTCCGCCAATCACCACACCAGCGGCCATCATCAAGTACCCTTCACTGACAAATCGAAATCCTTCTCTTCGTTGCGTTTCGTAATTTAATGAATCAATTCGGCGATGTGTATGTGTGTGTGATTTCC
This sequence comes from Tenodera sinensis, assembly GCA_030765045.1. Lineage (NCBI taxonomy): Eukaryota > Metazoa > Arthropoda > Insecta > Mantodea > Mantidae > Tenodera > Tenodera sinensis. The sequence goes on from CM060970.1 coordinate 53,998,071, forward strand.
ACTCCAGCAACCGCAACATAGAACTGTTTGATTTGTCTGTGTATACTGCGATCATTCTGTTTTCATTATTACTAACTTCATTCAAATAGAGGTCTGTTAACGTTGCAAAGGTGCTGCGGAATGACATTTTCTTTTTAAATACAATTTACATTAACCAGTGCAAAGCACTCCAGTGTTGCAAAAACAAGATGGATACCACAAATGGTTTGGCTGTGTCAAGCATGCTATCGAATTGAATCTAGTAAAGGGATGTCTGACACATAAACATGCAAAACCAAAGTTTAATTCCTATAACCCTTGTTTTATCGGACTAGCGTATTAAAGACTTCCTATTCACATCACGCATTATATTACTTCAAAATTAGTCTTCCAAAACCTTTTAGTACAGGTATGAGTAAAACCTGTGGTGCCTGACCTTATGAGAAAAAGAGGAGGGCAAATTTTTTTCCACTTGCTCTTTGCTGAGCTATGACGCAATCATGGGACTCGTAAACAAGCCTCTATAATGCTAGGTCACACTGAGTAAGGTGCTGCCGCGGCAACGTATTTGCGGAGGTATCTTTTGGACGTGGCAAAGGCCGATAATTGCGTAGTGGTTTAAAGTCGAGTTTAGTTTTATACTTATAAGAACATAAAGCTGTCAGGTTAGTGTTCCTTAGACTTCCGTGCAGTAAACATCAGGAACAGTACGTGATGACGCAGAGCGCCTGCTGACACTATCAGCAGTCTCTTGTTTATTTCAAGCAAGGACACAGTGAAGTTAACCCCACCATCAATTTGAAGAGCTTAGTAAGGTCAGTTGCTACGTCTAAAACTACCCATTTAACTCGGATACAGGAAGTCCTGGTTTTATGGCCGGCGACTGGGTACTCTAACTTCGGTTTTTCCGTGGTTTCTCTTAGGCGAACGCTGTAGTGCTTGCTTTGATTCCACGGCTTCCTTTCCTTTCCTTCATTTTATTTCCCTCATCTTCCATGGTCGTTTCTTAGTGCGTTAGTTTGTATACCTGCGGGTAGATGGTGCGGTTGCTTGCGCTCTTACCACAGATCTGCTAATGGCAGCTGGGTCGTAGGGGTCACTTGAACCATCTCTCTGGGTAGCAGTGAGAAGTTTTCAGCCCATCTCTCCCTCCCTGCAGATCTTAAAAGTGGGAGACAGACGGCTGAAGCCTGAGTAAAATCTTTGAAGATAACTGGCCATATGCTGACGTTGAAATTTACTTCAAATAATGGAAAATATGATCAACAACAGCGCATATGTCAAAAATAGTTAATGTCATAAAAATTGACAGAATTGTATGTTTTAATGAGAACTATATTTTTGGGGTGGCAAGATTTCACCTATATAATATGATATATCTGCAATGCAAAACTATACAAAGTTAATTTAAAATAGAGACGACCAGAAAATTTAAGATATCGGCTTTATCGATGCTGTAAATACATTAAACATAAGGTATTTTAACAAAATAAGTGCAACCAGTTTGGGGAATCTCAAGTATACCTAAAAATAATAGGACCACGTTGCCAAATTGTGGTCTGGGGAGCCCTGGGAGCATCGCAAGTGCTTCTCAGGGGCTCCGTCTGTAGCAGTTATGAAAATCACGAAAACTATTATGTTTTAGTGCTGAAAAATAACGCCTACTAGTAGTTTCGTTTTCCCTACTAGATGGAAGCAGTAATGAAAACGAACAGCTTGCATGATATAGGCATCAGTTTCTAGGGGATCTATTTGGGTATGGATAAAATAAAATCACCATAAAAAATTTACTACTGAACTTTATTTGTTGAAAGATGGGAGATTCCTCAGACACAAAGCGACCCCTATAAGGCACTCTGTATAACCCATGTCCGCTGTAACATAATAGATACTGTCTTTAACAAAATGCAACACGAAAAAGTCAGGAGGGGTTAGATCTGTAACATATCCAAACAAGCGCATAGTGAAAAGGGCATTCGTCTCTTGCCGCTACACCCTCTCGTCCATAGGAAAACATTTGGAGCCAGCTGTAGCATAAATTAGGCAATTTACTTATAATGAAACAAATGTAAAATGATTTAACTTTCAGAAAAGACAGAGGAAGTGAATTTACGCATTTGTTTCACATCATGTTTCGTTGAAGCTTCAAAGATTATTTGAAACTGCTGGTATTTTATTGGCATCAGACAGTCCGTTGTACGCAGGAAGCAATTGTGTATTCAGCTACAATAGAGGCAGTTCGAACTACATGACTAAACATTTTTTCGCATTTGAAATGCAATCAAGTAACAAGAATCTGAACCGACAGCTAATTTGTAATCAGTTTGTGAAAATAAATTCCAGCGATTTTAAAACAAAAAACGATCTTGCCAGGTTGGATAACAAAAAGGAAAATAAAATTCAAATTTTTGCTTCCTCTACTAGTATGGCAAGTAGTACTCGACCCCAAATGTCGATAACGATATTTCATCGGGAATATGTTTTGAGGCCCCCTGAATAAAAAAGCGTTTTTAGAAAAAGCTCCATGTGTTGAGTGTGTGTGAGTCTGTCTGTCTGTCACTAAAAATCTAAAACTCGGTTAAAAACCACAGTGGTATATAAGTTTAATATATTTCAAGGATGCGACACGAAGATTTTGAAGGAAAATCCTCCACAATAAACTACGCTTTACATGGAAAATTGGCGGAAAATGTTGAATTTATCAAAAATGGCTCTAACGACTTTCATTAAAATGCCATACATTAATCATACCTTTATGGCAAATTAATTGTACGTTATGAATTTCCTGACTATAGCCCTTCATGGTTTTTGCATAACTGGTAAACCGTAAGAGATACGCGAAATCTTATAAAAATGTAGATCTGGCTAAAACACAATTTAGAGATATTTCTTGTAATTTGTCACAAATTTGTAATAACTATAGACCGTTCTCAGATAAATTTCGTTATTCATTTTTTTATTCCTCGGTCATCCAAAGAGAACGGAATTTAAAATATGGCGATCATTCTTAAAACATATGACTACCGCTTAACGGCAACCGTATTTCCGTTGCACTTGCAAGAAAATTAGGGTAAGGCAATTTCTACAAGCGTTTACCTCGACTAACATGAAGTTGTTAGAGGAATAAGTGTTTGTAAGAATAGTTTGTGCAAGAGTAGAGAAATTCGTGTGAGTGTAACTTATCAGATTTGTTTCACACCAGTCATGCAAAAAACACGCATGGTATTTTGTATTTTGCTGTGTAGCTGCAATGATTCTGTATTAAAAGGACCTCGGTCAACATTTTCTACATTTTTATTTTTTATAGAATGTTTATGAAATGGGTAGATCCTAACACGCATTTATTCTACCAGTTGGTCTATATACAAAAGGATAATTCGCAGCAGCTTTTGTGTTCACGATATGTGACAATATTGGAATTAATTGGTAATAATGCATGATTATGAGCTCTGTATTTTATTTAAATACGCAGTATTGTTGCGTGCGAGGCCCTGTTTGCCTTGAAGCGTCATTCCTGCTGCCAGCTGTAGGTAACAAAGGACGACTTATTTTGGGACGTTCTATTCGTCGCGAAATCGCCTGGAGGTCTCTGGAAATCTAACGAGCGTCCTGCTGAGAATTGCACAATGCGGACATAGCGTCAAGACCCCTTCACTGATGACGTCATTGTACCAAAGGGATGCTATCTTCACCTACACTACCGCTTAACATCGTTATGTGCTTTCTCCAACTGCTGTCACCACCAGAATGCATAGTATTAGGCGTCAAATGGAAACTTCTGTTATCGGCACTTTCTTAGCACCCCACAATACGTCTTTCGGCACCACCATTAGTGGACTTCTCTTCGAAAGACACATTTAGAATTTTACCATATCCAATTCAACAACCAAGTGTTATTACCAGTGTGCTTTATTATTTTGTCCTATACTCATCTGCTGCACGGCGTTTATGATTTGTACGTGTTAACTCAGTTAATAACCCCACACAGCCTGGAAGAATTAAGACAAAACATCCACCAGGAAATTGCCAGCATTTCCCAACCTGAACTACGCTGAGCGATGGATAGTTTCCTAAATAGGTGCCAAAAATGTATGGACAACGAAAGTTACTAGTTTCAGCATCTCCTTTAGTAAAGTCTTTAAATGTTTTTATCCGCGGTGTTCTAAAACAGCGACAGTCGGCGACGAGCATCGCGGATGAGTAGAGGAAAACACAACGCAGCCGGTTCAGAGTCTTTTTGATCAGCCGAGAATTTTCCAGTCCCTCATTTAACCCTTAACCTTTGAAGTACAGTAAAAGCCCAAAATAGCGCGGTCCAAAGTACAGTGGATTTGGATTTAACGCGGGGGAAAGTATGCCCCCCCGAAAATAGATAATACTGTTTATTTATTTTTTATTTTTGAGTCCAAAAGTTTCTTCAAAGAGTGGTACTGGAGTATAGGTAGTTGTCGCTACCGCTAGCGTGGATCTCGGTCACTGAGACCGCTGCATTCCTACCGTTGACCTTGGCCACTACATTGCTTGAATTTCCCGAAGTAAGGATACATGCACATGAAACAAGATATTCCGCATGTTAGTGAAGTGATAAGTAACATAAACAAGATGATTCTGTGATGGAACAGTATATACGTTGTATATATGTATAGGTTCTTAGAGAAATTAAACATTTAGGCTTGATTGACTTTCAACTGCTCCATTTATTGGTAGAGAAGTATTATGCATTATAAATGAACCCAGCCCATAGTTAATCCAAAGCTGATTACCAGAGCAAAGTTGTAAGTACCAATATGGAATTATTGGAAGATGAATTTGCTTCAGCGTTGTCAGCATTTTGAGTGGCTCAGAGAATTTGCTTTCAGAAGCTATTGCCTCTTGCAAACAGCAGCTCATCCTGCACTTGCAGAGAAGCTGCCGTCAATCCTAAGCCTCAGATCCATTTCCCACTAAGCACCTTCTTGAAGGCCAGCCTCTTTAGACGGTAATTGGATTGAAATAGGATGACCGCACTTTCTTGCGGAAAATGTCTCATCTAAATTGTCATTTCAGTAACGAAATATTAATCAAATATCTGATGTATTGCACTCACATGACTTTCTCTACTCTTGTACTATCATTACAAACTTTTATTTCGTATGTTCTTCACATTAGTTATGATAAATATTTGCAAGTATTATATTGTTGCTAATTTTCTTGTGGGTAGAAGGGGAATATGAGGATGCACTAGGCTATGAGTGATAGTGAAATATTTTAAAGCTGATTGCTATATGCAGGCTTTGAAATTCGGTTTTCTTCGCAGGACCAAGAAATAAAAAAGTGAATAACGAACTTCCACTTGAGAAAAGCATAAATATTGCAAAAATGACACAAATAACATAGAATATCCCGAAATGGTTCAGCCCACAAAAGGGAAAAAAAATCATTTCGACATAAATTGTGCTTTGCAGAGATCTACATTGTTATACTAAGATATGGTCTGTTTCTTACTGTTTACCAGTTATGCAAAAGTCATCAAGAGCATATCGCTTTAAATTTTTCCACGTAAAGGGTAGCTTAGAAAAGAGGGTTTTTCTTCAAAATCTTCATGTCGCATCCCTGAAACATATTAAAGTTAAATACCACCTTTGGTTTTTAAGCAACCTTTCGTTTTTAAGTTGTGCTGTTCAGACACACACACACGCACGCACGCACACACACACACACACACACACACACACACACACACACACACACGGGCGTTTTTCTAAAATGATGTTTTCATTCATGGGGCCTCAAAACATACATTTAGGGTGAAAGCTCGATATGGAAGTTTTTGATCAAATATAATACTTCTCCTACTTATCTACTATACGTAGTAGAGAAAGTAAAAATGAGGGTACCGCTAAATTTTCCACAACAATAATATGCTTATCTAAAACAATGTCGAGTGCATACTAGTTTATATGATTGTGTGATGTACAATGCTCACCGCTTCCTTACATAAAATGGATCGATAACGCTTGCAGAATCTCCCTTGTAAGACGTGCATTACAACTGATAGGAATATATCATAAATATGGCATTTCTTTCGCGCATGCGCTGATTCAGAACTGTAGGAAAGTAAACGTTTTACCCTGTTACTGACGAGCGACTGACCTGTTTAACTTCTGCTACTCCCATTATAATGAGCTCTTGCAGTTCTTTTCAGGCCGCTGGACTTAACACAATATTCCCCCAGTGCTTAGAAAGGGGGTCAAGTCCGAAAGCATCCCGTATGTATAACTCGATTACATTATTTATACGTCGTTAGGGAGTTAGCGTGTGTTTTCCTCTCGCCCGAATTCATCGGATAACACCTCGCGGCATGTGGCCGCACTTTAATGGAATCAAAACAAACCTTCCCCCTCTCTTTCTCTTTATAAATAAAAAGGGGTGGAGGAAATGGTCTTGGCTGCCGGGGCAGTCGATTCTGCCGCATTATTGCTCTCATCAGTGCTAGCTGTCTTACAAGCTTCCCTTACCTACCTGCCTTAAAGGGAGATCTGAGAAGACTGATTCTCTTTCGATCCTCTTTATCGATTAATCCTTTGTTTTCCTAGTGTTGCTTTATTATTTAGTTTCGTTAAACCCTGTAGAATTTTCTGTTATTTCTATTACATGTAAGCTGCTTAATATTCGAAGGCGTTCCTTTATGCAACACATAAAATGACAATCGGACTAGCTGCACTGTAGGCGTATGTTAGTGCTTTGTTGTCCGCCACAGTTCTGAAGTGTATAGAAGGGAACATTATAAAATAAAATTGAAGGTAAACTGCCATCGAAGAATCTCTGAAATTTCCAGCTTTTTATCCCAAATTTCGGAATAATACTTCAATACTTAACAGTTATTAGTGATAACAGTCAAAAAGCTTAATTCTACTCCTTAAATAGCCCATTTATTAGGCTCCATTAAACTTACCTGGCGATGTCTATTTTTACACCCCCCCCCCACGTATATCCTGATAAAAACACCACAGAATTTACCACTGCAACAGCCGACAGTAGAATAATCAAATATTCATAATGGGTGTTGGTATCACACGTGGCACAAATAGGAAGAATCTTGGATGTAGGAACCATTAGAGGCAGGCATTTAAATCGCTATATGGCACACATGAATACCTGTGAAAGCTATTTAGAACTAAAATAAAATATTTGTGTTATTTAATAACACTAAAATGCATCCTTATAAATTTTAGTGCCGTACTTTTTTTTTTTTTTTTTTTTTTTTTTTTTTTTTTTTTTTTTTTTTTTTTTTTTTTAACAGAGCGGCAATATTTGTCTTCTTTTTTACTTTCTATTCTGGTAAGTAGGGACGTATTGTATTACACCCAAAAATTCGATGTCAAGATTTCATCGGAAATATGTTTTGAGACCCCCTGAATTGCAAAAAGAAAGCATTTTAAGTAGGTTAAAAACCAAAGTTGGTATTTTAGTTTAATGTCTTTCAAGAATGCAACACGAGGATTTTTAAGAAAATAGCCCCACCTTAAACTACCCTTTACATGGGAAACTTTCGAAAATGTTGGTTTTCTTGAAAATGGCTCTAACAATTTTGATTAAAATGTCATATGTTTGAGATATTATATGGCAAATGAAATGTATATCTTGAATTTTCTGGCTATAGCCCCTGTAGTCATATTTACTCTGGACGACTTTCGCATAACTGGTAAACCGTTAGAGATAGACCAAATCGTACTATACAAAAAAATGTAGATCTTGCTAAAATACACAATTTATGAATAAATTTTCTTGTAGGGTGAAGTATTTCGGAGATGTTCCTTGTTATGTGTGTGAGTTTTGGAAAACTTAAAACTGTCTTAAATAGAACATCGTTGTTCATTTTTTTTGTACTTTAAGTGTGCAAATAGAACGGAATCTCAAAGCTTTAAAAGATTTGACTATCGCACAAAGCCTATTTCATTGTAATATTGCCCTTGCACCTACAAGGTAACAAGCAATAAGCTAATTTGTACAAATGTTTATCTTAACTAACTCGAAGAAGATATAGGAATAAGAGTTGAAAGAATGGCTAGTACAAGAGTAGAGAAAGTCATGCGAGTGCAACACAACAGATTTTTTTTCACCCATTGGCAATACTTTTCTTGTTTTTTATTTTATTTATACCCTGTCTTTAACTGGAAAGGCCATTTTGCAAGCCTCTTCTTTGGAACATATTGCCTTTGTTTTTATCCCTTAAATTATCAAACATTCACACTTCCAGATTTGGGGGGGGGGGGGGGGAGTAATCCTGATTAGAGAAAAATTCCCACCTTCCCGACTTAGCTACGGGGCCAACCCAGTGGCAATTTTGTTATCCTTATTCTTGCAAGTATATTATTCACTGCTGTTTCTTCTCCATTTTAAACGCTAGTTTAAGCCAAATGGCACTAATTCCTGAGCACATCTGGGTTATACCAACACATTGCCAAACAGGGCAGAAGGTTTTGCATAATATATGCGAGCTTTACTCTCCGTGGCAGATAGCAGTAGTATGAGATTATTGCAAATGGAGAATAGCACACATTTAATTCCACAGAGCAATTTGAGATCAACAAACAGTTTTAAAAATAAATGCATTTGCTTTGTTAATATTTAAACATGCTGCACTTTACAATAGCTGGTAACTGATACCAGTACACTCAATTGTACATAGGTACACAATAAAATATAAATGATGTACGTTTTTGTAAGCTACCATAAACAGATGTTCTCCAGGCTTCTCGTTGACTTAGCACTTTGCATAGGAATTTCATATTTATTGAGTCATTTTATATTATTTTGCCTAAATGTGTTTGTTTGCACTCTAAAACTACGCAAAGTGGGACTTAAAGTTCAGCTGCCATTTTTCGCACTACATCTTTGAGTTCACCAGAAAAAGGGACTAATTGCAATAACTCTTATTTACGGATTCCTACCATTAACACGGCTTAAGACAGCATAAGTCGTGCGAAATTACCCTCTTTCTGGCAATGAATGACGTAATTACTATGGCAACAAGACAGTCATCACAGCCACAACAAAAGTTTCTCCAACGTGCCTGTAAGAAAACCTGAAATCGCACTCTCGCAAGTGCAGGAAACATTCATGGTTTATTAGTCAAACTAATTTTTATTTTCTCCATCCAAGTTTTTTGTGAATAATGATCTAGTTGTCGACGCGCCCTTAAACACCACTACACACTCACTCTTTAGATTTATCTGTAATTAATAAAGTCTCAGCGCTCTTGACTTTGATCAAACTGTCAAATACAATCCATATCTTCAATAATTTTATAATTACCTTAAATTTTCCTCTATAATTGCTGTAACAAAATGAAACATCGGCTTAGCAACCACATTATGTCACACGTCTGTGATCTCTGATACATTATAATTGTTCATTTAGCAAATTTATTAAATATTTCAATTTAAATTTATTTAATCTTTTCACATACTCAAAATTTATTTTACTCACGCGCTAAACATATACTCGTGTCAGTCAGATTATACACTAGTTACACAAACAAGAATTCTGAGCTTTTATAAAAGCTTCTATGAAACCAATTAAAAATATACATCAAATAGGTGTTCCCCAAAATCGGGGCAGAGTGGTTATCACTTGAGGGAGGGTGACCGGATCTTTCCGTAGTTAGGCGATGCTTTCACAAGCGATTACGGGGTCCCTAATATTTTCAGATTCACGCATCTGCTTCCGTTCTAGTCTAACCTAAAGCCCTCCAGGAGTTCTCTTAAGGCGAAGTTGCTCAGTGAGCATTTCGAGGGTATATTCGTGAGCAGTTCCGCCAACACTATGTCGCTAAAAAAGCGCACCGTCCAGTCACAACACGCCGATTCCGTTGGACTAGCGCGTGTAGTCCGTGATAATAGACTATAACAGTATAAGCAACCGAAAAGGTCTCACTTTACTTACAGGATCTTTATTTTCCAGGGAATAAACTCACTCCTGTATATGGTCCTATAGTCCAACATTACGGATTACAGATTGCAAAGTGCAAGCATGAGAGCACGTAATGTTTCATTGCCATTTGTTCGTTTCTTATTAATGTTATTGTTACATTTTTATTATTATCTACTTACGCCGATGCCGGATGAAGTGGACCATATGAAGATCGAAAGCGAAACCTGCGAAACTTATACGTTATAATGAAATAATTTCGCTCGTTTGTATGTTCTGGTATGTATTCACATTGCTTCCACTAGCCTTTCACCACGTTTATACCTCTTACTTCATTTTCATCACCTATTATCCATATATTTTTGGATATCAATTGTCTTTTCTCTTCGCTTAGTAGTTTAACCACAAACCAATCACATAGTTTACTAAGATATGTTTTTTACCATGGTCGTAACTGCGCCCCGACATACACAACGCCTGTCTGATAGATTATCCATTTTTTACACCTAAATGTACGATGTATTGACCTACAAGATTAGATAATGTGAGGCCATTGGCCTAGCATCCGAACAGTTCCGATACAGATTCCTTTCCAGCCCACTTTGCGTCACGTATTCTGTGGCACGCTTACTTCAGGATACTAACCATCGTAAAAACATGCCACTCTTAATAAGGTTAAATTTGCAAATGAAGCAAGTATTTATGTAATACTGTTCATTACCCTGTCCTGAATTACCACTACTAGTATTTTCCCTCTTACATCTAAAAGTATTTATAGTAAGAAAGCGTTCTACGTCGAAGCTTAGTACCCAGGAACGAGGAGTTGAACGTCTGCGGAAGTTTCCATATAAGCTATTAAGCGAGTTAGGCAGTTGATGAGTGCGTTTCTGGTGCGAAAACACTTGCTGTTCCCGAGCTGCTCTTACGAGAGATTAGAGACGTCTTGAGTTCAATTCCTCAGCGAGTGAATCATCCGAGTAAAAGGTTACTTAACCCATATATAACGTCACAAAGAGAAGGGAAGTGGCAGAGAAAATTGAGTAAGCATTGAATTGATAGTTAAAATGGGATAAAGTTAAAATATATTATAATAGCGTATGGCGTAGAGGAAAATATTATGTGAATACTGTAATATTAAAAGGAAATAACTCGTAAATATATCATTGATAGAGGAAATCTTACAAATGCATATTATCACATATTTTTCATCTCCTTTCGGGTAGCGTTAACTCCCGTTTTGCTTCCTTTGTGTACGCGTGTTTCTCCGTGTGTTGTCAAAGAGTTTATACACTCAGCAGGCCTTTCTCATATTTCAGATGCTCAAAGAAAAGACAGACGTTTGCTTCGTCCAGTTTAGCGACAAAAATACCACTTTGCGATAACAAGGATGAAGGGAAGAGGCCCTTCCCGCCGGAAGCAACGAAAGTAGGCAAACCCGTCTGCAGGAAATGTCAGCAGTCTATTAGTGTGAGAAGTTAAGGACCAAGACAAACAGCTGCCAGGGTTATAGGATAAGATCTTACCCTACAGAAACAAAACAGACATCCCTTGCACTGACCACGTGCATTTAGTTAGAACCAAAACATAAGAATTAGGAAAATGTCTTTGGTACAGTAGCAGCATCCTTCTGGATTGGTGTTTCAATAGGTTTAAAAAAGCACAGAGCAGTGGGGATAATAGATGTGCAAATATGAAAGGTCATATTCTAAGTAAAGCCATAAGGTTGCTAGATCTAAGAGAGTAAGAATTTTGATATTTCATTAAGTAATATCACGAGTGATTATCAGTTTATCTAGAGAATTTGACTATCACATTCATTAGAAGCATTTCACAATGATATAGCCTATAAAATGTCATTTAAATACTATACTGTAATTACTAATGTCTTCAAAGAAACATGCAGCGGGCACATCGGCGGTCTACAAGACTCTCATATTGATGCCCCAAAATTTTAAGATTTTGACTATGTGACTAGTTGGGGTATCTGCCGTTAATTTATAATTCCGTTCAATACAAAATTTGTCAAACTGATTCCAAGCATATTTCCTGTTTTATTGAGTGTTCCGAGGTTTCCCTGTTACAATTACTTCATCTGTTAGATACTTTAGCGAAGCGAGAGTCAGCCATATTTGATATTTGAATAGCGGTTTTGTTAAGCTAGCTGCAGCGCATCTATGGCACACTGCAGCTAGATGCTATACCTGATCATAACAGAAGAAAAGCAGAACAGGTGATAATTAAAACTCAGAGTTGATCATAAAAGCTGCCATTGGTTGATATTTTATTGTGCACGTGATTGGTTTCAACCAAGTCACGTATGAATGGAGTAGTCGTAAACATTCATTCACGTCCGTTCTTGTGTTGTAAAAATTATAAATTTCGCTTTTAATTATAGTGTCTTTGCATGTGAGAGTGTTAGTGGTCTGTAGGAAAAACTGATAGACCAAGGTTGCCCAACCCTGCAGCACACGCTCGTTTCCCCTACACATGCTATTTTCCCCCCACCACTCGCCAAGGTAAGGAGAGACTAGTAATCAGAGGCGGATGTCACGGAGTAATAATGCAATCTCAAGAGGGTATACGTCTCACATTGGATGGGAGGACCAATATTTTTGTATTCCAGCTGAAGGGGATAAAATTAAGTGCCTGATTTGTAAGACTGAAAGTGGCACCTTTATACCATTTCCTTTGCTTACGTTCAGTGTTCATGATAACGGTTATTCTCCTATAAAAATGCGTCGAAATTTTGTGAGACATTCTCTTCAGAATTTGAAGACCAAAAGACATTTGAAATCAAAATTCAATTATTATGTACTCCTTTGAAGTTTCCATATAGTGAGGCTCCGCACGAAGTACAAATGGAACTACTTGCATTGCAGACTTTCACGACCTTAAAATGTAAGAAAATGTAGTACGTTAAAGGTGAGTATAGCAGCACGATAAGGGAGAATCATCTTGCTTACCTTTTGCGATTGCACACTTCATGTTTTGTACCATAAATTGAAGACTTTGTGTTAGGTAAAATCGTGTCATTCTCAGAAACATAATGTGGTTTAATCAGGAATATAATATGAATGTATACACCTTTGAATCCCTGTACGTAAGAATGACGCCGCAGTGCCGTCACTAGAAGTCAGTAACCACGGATAAAGGCGTTATTCTGTCCCAGCGAGTGGAAGGAGGTGATTTCAACCTCCTCTTTCCTGCCTGCAGTTGAGCACCGCTGTGTTAGACGAAGTGGACTCATATTAAGGTAGCACTTTCAGAACACCTTGTTTATACCTGTAACATCCAGTATGTTCAAAAATACGCCCCACACATCTAAGCAATGACTTCAGAGTTACAATATATGAAATGCCAACCGTTAAGGTATAAGAAGCATTAATAAAGTATCAAAAACGTTTTAGCTCGGAATGACGTAAGCAGCCGTTGTTTACCTGCCCAACACACCACCAGTTTCAATTACCCGTGGTCCATGTGATCTCCCGCGCTGTGTTTTACATATTTATATCTCTAGAGTTGACCGCATTAACAAATCCCCAAGAGTCTGGCCGCGGCGAATTAATCATGAAGGTCATTGGCGCCGTAAAGGTCTTTCTTGATCCGGCAGGCTTATAATTTTCCATAAATTATCCCGTTCACTTTGACGGCCCCGGGGAAATCCTTCCTAATCCCTAGGGATGCTAGTCTCCATTCCATTATCCCTCCTTCCGTTAAATCCACGTCTTCTAAGGGCATTTTACAGTTAAAAAGTTGGTCGTTGCTACAGCGGGAAGCACAAAATATGTCATCTAAGCAGTATTTTCTTTTTTACCAACATGCTCGAACAAGGATTAAAAACATATGCCCTATAGAAACCACATGTGTCACTATATATTTGCGTGTGGCTTATCTCCAACTTGTATTTTTAAACAAATAAGTACGTAGATGAACCACTGACAAGCTCATTTTAAAAACCAGCATATTCCCAAAGTACGGTCAGGATTATATATTAACATCCCAAAGATCAAAATAATTACAGTACATTATTCAAAAATCCAAAGCTTAGTTCATTTGCCCACGTTAAACCTGCCTCGTATTATTGTGTAAGTCCTCTGAAATGATTCAAGCTGTAAATATAGAGGCAACAGAAAGCCCCCTGAAATAACTATGTTAAAATAAAGGCAGTGTAGGCTGAGTTCTTCTGTTCTTATGCGATACAAAGAATGAGGAGGAAGTGATTTTGATTGACATTATAACGACAAGAAACACTAATCATATATAAAAAAGTTAATAATAAATTGTTAAATTTTGTGATCTTTATAAATAGGAACGATATCGTCAATAATTGGTTGAGTTCAATCGAATACACTTTCATAATCGTTTGCTGTGCCTAGCCATTTTGTTTGTTAGCGAAGAAGTCCGCCATATTTAAAGAGAAAATTGTAAATGTGTTTCATGAGAAGGATGGTGATTTCTAAGTGTTAATAGACTGTTCAAAACATTCATTAAAACAATGATTGTTTCATCTATAAAATAGATCCGTACTACTCCCTGTGACAATATTAATAGAACCTTATGGCTCTCAGACTGATGTTAGGCCGTGAGTAATAAAACTTCGCAAGTGCTTTCATTCCAACGAAGGTTAATAAACCTAAATAGCACCTTTACGTTCGACTCACATTATGAAGAACCTGTTAAAAATTGTAAAAAAATATGTTGAATTTGAGCATCCAAGCTTTGGACTATTTAACCACTGAAGTTACATGCATTCTCTCTGTGAACTGTAGCGCAAACCAAAAATATTTTAAGCAGAACCAAATGAGCAACCTAGTGTAGTAAATTTACATGGCCGTCTTTGCCCACGATCTGCTCTGTATACCAATGTATTTCATATTTTCCCTTTTAATTCTGTTTCTTTCACATCATTCAGATGTGCTTTTAGGCTTCGTGGTGTGTACAATGTTTAATTTACTTGTACACAAAACGAATTTAGTAATATGCACCTCTCAGTTTATTATCGTCTTACGGGCTCTCGCAAGGTATTAGGTGTAATTAGTGACCATTGACGTTGCAGTTGCAGAACTGTATTACCAGTTTGATGAGTAACGATTTATTGAAAGACTACAAAAAATCAATGCTTTCTTTTCAGGCGCACGTGCCATTAGTTATAACCGGAGCCCGGATTTGTATGCAATATAGCAGTATTCTTTACCATTCTCACCTTCAAGAGGTCACTAGTGCAGTTTTAAAATGCATATGATTGCAAATTTTGGGGAAAACTGATTTTGCATACATATGTATTAAAATACAACAGGTAATGGCATATTTTTTTCTATTTCTAGCCTAAATAGAAATTCTAGTTGGTTCACACATGCAATAGTTTTCTTTGTTTTCTTGATACGACGATTTTAGCAAGCAAGTTCAGTGGGATTAAGCTTAGCATAAAATTGTGAATTTTTAAGCAACTGTCTTATCTGTGAACCAACGAAAATTCCTTCTTATACCGGGAAACAGATCTGTGAGGTATTTAGAATAATCATGATGATGATGTTAATAGTAATAAAATAAAGGCGCTCAACAGCAAGCTACCTCACACCACTACGCGGCGAGTAAACAACATTGCAGAACAACGCGTTTTCAGGTTGTTCGAGACTTCCAACTGTCGGCTTATTTACTATAGGTCCAAGCAAAGATGCATTTCAAGAGAAATCCGTGCTGTGTCATTCACGCCTATATAAGCGAGAGAAGTCAGTTTTTATGATGGGGTTGTGAAGTGTTGAAGAAGACAGCTGTTAGCAGTTAGTTTCAAGGGTGTGTAAAGTCATTTTTGAGAGAATGTGACTGTCGTCAGAGACAGTTGTAAACATTTAACTATCGCGTCGGAGTTGTGTGTAGCAGTTTGTGAAACAGACACTGAGAGAGAGAGAGAGAGAGAGAGAGAGAGTGAAATTGAAAGGCTGTGAATCACATATGTGTCAAGTTGCGATCGGACAGAATAGCTGTAAGTTTCAAGGTTCAAGGTAACGATGAATTGTTAGTTGTGTGAACGATAATCAAAGAGAACTGAGTGTCCTTTCTTTTCTTTTTTGTAATGCAGGTTAGAAGAAAAATAAATTAACTAGGTCATTTGTCACAACAATAATATGCAACATCTTGGTAGCTGAAATTTCGATATATTACTTCTAGCCATTAAAAAGTCTTGAGGAAGCACTTTCAACTCCAAAACGTAATTAATGAAGCAGTAATAATTTCAATTGGATTAAAAGTAATGCAGCATTTTATATCAGTCTCTTCCTTACTCTGATACATGGTGCCAGGCTGACCAGCCGCTTCCAGGTCTTCACTCTGCCCCTTCATAGGTTCGTCTTCTCCCTGACAGGTACCTGATCCTAGGCACGGGCTTGTGAGTACTAAGGGCCGTCAGTCCTCTATGTGGGAAGGGTAATCAGATGAAGAAGAAGAAGAAGAAGAAGAAGAAGAAGGAAATAAAGTGATGATATTACTCGTTGGTTTGAACGAAACTGACGTAGGAACCTCTTCGTGATACAAAATGGATTTTAGTATGAGGAAAGTGGAACCTGACATTTTACTTTCAAGCGCAGCTTCCGTAAAGCACTATGGAGAGATGTGCAAACATTGAGGATTTATAATAAAGAGTAGACTATTAAGTGAAAATTCATCGAGTCCTCCTTTAAAAGAGATTTTAATTAAGGAAGAGAAAAAATTAATACCTACATTTGAAAGGAGCTATGCATTCTTCACCAGTATGAGATTACACTGTAGCCATCGTTATGTTTATTACATAAACCGTATTACAGTTTTAGATTAGGCAACAATTATACTCCGCTCGTGACAGCCTTCTAGCATCTAATTAGACCTGCCGACCTTATGTGAAGCAGATGACTGCAGCTGTATTTATATAACCTTTCTGGAAATAGAAATCAACATGTATTACCATATATTAGGCAAGACGGTTCTCTCTGTGTTTGTTGTGATGTGATTGGATTGATTGTCAAAACTAAACATTGTATATAATATTGAAGATTGATGTTTATTTAGGATTCTACCAAAATTAGGTTGAAGGCTGTACTGTTTCACAGTGTTAAAGAACTGCCATCTATTACTATGGTATGGAAGAAACCCGGAAGTGCGATACTGATTTTGGAGGCCATTAAATACAAGTAACATAACTAGTGTATTTGTGATTTAAAAGTTATTGGACTTCTCCTAAGATTATCCAGTGGATTCACAAAATACTGTTGTTTCCTCTGCCTGCGGGATAGTTGGAGAACAACACTACATAGTCAAAGAATGGTCCAAGATAGAAGAATTCGAACCAGGAAAGCAGAATGTAAAACATAAGCTATTGG
Source organism: Tenodera sinensis (assembly GCA_030765045.1). Classification (NCBI taxonomy): domain Eukaryota; kingdom Metazoa; phylum Arthropoda; class Insecta; order Mantodea; family Mantidae; genus Tenodera; species Tenodera sinensis. The sequence continues at coordinate 54,015,314 of CM060970.1, forward strand.
TGAACCTTAAAAATGTGTATCTTTCACCTTAACATATATAACTGGGGCTCATGACAAACTTTATGAAGGAAATGGACAAAACAGAAGAAGGTTTCAAATACCAGACAAACTGTTTCCCAGTATAAGTGCAGCCAAGATAAAAGGAAGATTGGTCCAAAGATAAGACAATTGCTTAAGAATTCACAGTTAAATGCTAAGCTGAATTCCGCTGTGTGGTTCTCATTCAAAGAAGCGGTGAATGGGTTTCTAGGTAACATAAAAGTAAAAAGTACTTACCAATTATCTTTTAAATAAGTAAACAAACTTAGGATGTCATTGAAGATGCATTTTCTTCATTAGCACTTAACAATTCTTTCCTAAGAATTTGTCTGCAGTTAGTCATGGGCAACGGGAATGTTTGCATCATGATATAATACAAATGGAACGTAAGTATCAAGGAAGATCAAAATTTTTAATAATTTGTAGAGTTGCTTTATTTTGTTTAACTTCTTTAACTGGTATAGAATATCAAGCAATTTATTGGTTGAACTGTTGGGTCATTTCCTCCCTATTAACTTTGTGTTATTATATATGAATAACACACACAAGACTAATAATTACAAATTATTATAATAGGTAAAACTAATGTGTTGATTCCATAGGAAACATTGTTATGAGGTCCTCTGAATATAGCAACGCATTTATAGTCTGTCTGAGAAAAGCCTTACTCAAAAAATAAATATCTTATGACTATCAACTTAGCATTTTAAGTTCACAGAGGCAAGGATTTTTAACGAAGATGTTAAAGAAAATCTCCCAACCACAAATTATGCTTCACATAGAAAGTAATTTACTAGATATATAGTAGCTATAAGATTTTTATAAATTATAATAATACTATGGTGGCGCCGTGGCTGGGTGGTTAGACCGCCCGCCTACCATCTAGACGGGACACGCATGTGGTATTCGTGGTGGATGAAGCGGCGTCTGGGCGGGTTTTCTCCGTGTTCTCCGGTTTCCCCCACCTTTCATGCCAGCATTTGCTGCATTATCACCCTTCCAATCATCCATTTCGCCTGCATTTCATATCATCCTCTTTCTCGCTATCGCACCTGGTGCTTGGCTGATCACCCGCTTCCAGGTCTTCACTCTGGTCCATAGGTCCCTCTGCTCCCCGACAGGCGCCTGACCCTAGGCACTGGCTTGTAAGTCCTAGGAGGTGTAAGTCCTATATAAGGGGAGGCTAATCAGGGAAAGAAAGAAAGAAAGAGAGAGAGGGGGAGAGTGGGGGCAATTGCAGTTTATAAAGGAATAAAACTGTTGATATTTTAGTTTCTAATGCACAGGAAATATTTTGAATATGAAGTTATTCTCATTGTGAATACATTGTATAATTCCCTTAAAACTATAAAAGTGCTGGAACTCTATGGGCACTCTTAAGCGTGCAAAGTGTTGATTTGATACCTATAAAATGTATAAAATTCAAATTTCAGTTCGAAGGTCCCTTAATGGACTATGATGATCCCATTGAGACTTAATTTGCAATGCACTCCACCATAATCATTGGGTACCTATCTCTTCCAAGAGGAGGAAGTTTGTATAAACAATGATAGACCATTTGCGCCGCAGATTGCAGAGAATCTATCCAGTTTGTTTACGTAGGCACGTCTAGAGTTTATTCTGCAGGAGCTAATGATGAGGCGCTCTTGGCTAGCGACATCTCTTCCTTGTGATCCAATTTACTATCCAGCTTCTGGACTGGTACAAAGTTGTTCAGACCAATCCCTGACTGGTAACAAATTGGCATTTGGAGTGCTCTCTCTCCGAGAGTGAGTGAAGGAAGGGGATGGATTTGCATACTGTACATTAAAGCCTCTCCCTAGCGTCCACTTGAAGGAGCGGCTAAGCCAGCAAGATTGGCTGTGTGTAACGCTGCACTTTGTTAAAGCCACGTGCTGCCCAATAACATCTAATGGACAGACAGTCCTTCTAAGGAAACAAGCAAACTTTCACAAAGAAACCCTGCTTTGCGAAGCTCCTTGTTTTTCTGAATAAGTCAAGGGTCAACAGCATGTTTACAGCTGTTGAGGAAGAACAGTTCAAAAGCCACTGCTTTTACAGTACTTGTGTTGGAGAAGTAGCCTAGAAAGGGAAATCGTACCACGCACATGACAAATGACTTAGAACGATCATTAATTGAGTTACCTAGTCCTTAGGAATTTCAAATTACCCTTGCATGACTGACTACATTTGGAAGCAAGTTTATCTTCTACACATATACCTAAGCTAATCTAGGGATCTATCTACATACATAGATAGTTGTAGTATTTGACTCACCAGATTAGAACCCTTCTCTAATTTTGCGGTGGCTCCGAAAATATGGTATATTTTGGCCGTTTGGTCAAACAATTGATTTTTACATTTGTATTGCAAAAGATGCACCATACCTGCGAAGTTTTAATCCCCTAGCTAAGTTTTTTTTTTTTCCAATGTAGCTCAGAATGTGGGCAATAAATTGTCGGTTTGGAATTTTGATATTGCTTATAGCTATTTAAAAAAAATGATACAATAATGCTATTTTTATAACTTTTTACACCTTGCAGTATTAAAATTTTGTTTAAGGAAAACTATTCACTAGATCAACAATTGGTTCCTTTAATTTGTCACGAGGGTAACAAGGGATACAATTATCAACAATCAACTATCTTTGAAGAGATTTTGATTAAATATATCAGGAATGTCATTACATGTTGGAATGGAATTTAGTGCATACATTTCTTCAGTTGCTAGTAATACCTCTGCAAAAAGTTAAGTCTCTAACTTCAATACTTCACAAAAGTCTTCTTTTCACTTTAGTGTACCCTTAATAAGATATGTTTTGCCGTTTCATTGACTTTTAAACACAAGCGACAAATGGATTAAATTTGGTATAGTCTCAGTGTCCTTAGATGTTTTCTGAATGTTCTATGAGCACTTAAATTACAACTCTTGCAGCTTGATTAAGCTAATGAGTGAGTTACTTAGTTTATCCTCTTTTTATTGTGTGAACATCAGCGCTTTTATTTCCTGTAATACCAGTATGACCGCGTACCCACCGTAAATCTATATTGTTACAGGAGAAGAGTTTTAATTTTTTGTGATAATATTCCAACACTATTTTATACTTAAAGCGATGGGAACTGACAGCTTGAAGTGCAGCCTGGTTGTCGGAATTTATAACGATATTTTTCCTTACAGGTTCCTTTTTCCAGCAATGGTGTGTACCTCTGCCTGAAACAATGTGTGTATCTATCTAGGCTTATGATGTTGCATTCGCCCATAGATTCTTCTGCTCCAGTTTTTCCATTTATGCGTGAGCAATCAGCACAAATTACGAGGAGGTTCTTGTGCACTAAATGGGGCTCTTCTTCAAAGTTGTTTCTATCATAAATACTTACCTTCAAATGTTGATAATGATTTTTGTTCTATCATTAAATCAAATTTTACGGACAGTATGTGATCATCCATTGGTGGTCTGTTCTACAACGGCTCTCTCCGCATTTTTGTTTGGATGATTCTATATGATGCAAAGGAACAAGTTGGAAAACTTGCCAACCTCAATTAAAGCGAGATATTAGATTCTGAATCAACTTATTAAACAATGCGCCCAATGGAAAGGTATAATTTGGTAGCTATTAAGTTGGCAGCAATGTCCCAAGGATACTGGCGTGAATATTGCTGTGTAACTATCGTAAGATACGATGGCAACCTCATCCAAGTATAGTGGCTTCTTGGCGTTGCTTAAAACTGATCTTAAAGATTTAATTAATAGAAAATAAATATATATGTTACTCAGTGTGTATATATGAACTCGGTATCGTCCTGAGCGTTAAAAACTTTTTGTGTGTGCTACCTTATAATAATTATCTCTGATTCTTCTGAAAATTCACAGATAGATTTATACAAAAATTCAATACAATATAGTTTCGATATTGATATTGTTGCCGAAACATTACATTACCCTATGTTAATGTCTGTGTAGATTAAGAGGCGCGTGGAAAACAAAGACGACAGTCACCCTTCAGGTATAGTAGAGGTTGGGGATAGGTTGCATTTTGTCGGAAGTTGGTTGGAATGGAGGCACTAACTAGCCTGTAAAGATAACTCTCTCAATAAAAATAATTATAAGCAAATATTTGTTATTACACTGTTCTCAGATACCAAAACAAATATGTGCACTTATCTATTCTTAATCTATAATTTTGTGATAACCGCTTCTCTAACCTTCCTTTCCCTTTCTTTCTCTTCCCCTCCCCCTTCCTCTCTCTTGTCTTCTCTCGTCTTCTGTTGTCTTCCTTTCTCCTCTCATCTCTTCTCTTCTGTTTTCTTTTCTTGTCTCTGGTGCAATACGTGTACATTATGGACATCGAATTTGGACTGCTCAAGAAACGACACCTGAGGAAGAGTTCCCTGTGACAGGCGTAACTGTCACTAAGATTATGTTGTTAACAAGGAAATTGCAGCCACGCCACAGAGGACAGCGTCACTTGTCGCGTTCCCTCGTTCGTGCTGAAACGGGAGAAGGGAAGAAAAAGGGTGGTTCCCGAGGGAGGAACGTCCGCATGTACCCAACTCTTTCCGGTGTTGGGAGTGAGGAAGCGCTCCCATGGGAAAAGAAATCCCGGGGACTTCATTTCCAGCCAGAACCGCTTTGTCCATGACAACTGCCTCGCGTTTTACGCACCTTAGCCAGCGGAGAACAAGCATCATTAAACATAAATTGCTCAAAGTGCCAGCGCTGGCATTTGTTATAGATCTGCAGATGTTTTTAACTTCGCAATAAAGAGATCTAACATTCGCTGTATTTGTTTCTTTTAGATTCATTTTCTTATCTTTCGAAACTTAAGTAAAAATTTGTATATCCAGATTCATTCCATTAATAAAATAAATTTAAAAAAATGTTTATATGTGTATGTGTGACTGAGAGAGAAAGATAGAACGGCAAAATGAAAAAATCTAAATACTTAATAATTTATAATAATTGTGTCTTCCATTTCATAGAATAGGTACTTGGATTTAAGGATACTTAAAGACAAAGTTTTAATAAAATTACTGAATAACCGTTTGCGAAGTCCTTTTCATACTGAATCAAGATGCGAAGAAAAATAAAAAGAAAAAGGGACGCACCACAGGAAAAATGTAAATCACAAACAATCAAATTTACGTCCAACAATTGCTTCAAATGTCACCAACGTCTCATAAAAATTTATGGAATTTCAAAGACAGCATAGAGTACATTATAGTTTGTGGAAGTCATTTGCATGACTTTCTGTTTTTACAAAAGCTTAACTATTTAACCAGATAAACTTAATTCGCATTGACACATTTAGTCATTAAATACAGTCGCTAACTCATATTATCGGATGTCGTTCTTTGTGGTCTAGGATTAACAGGCTAACCTCTGGTTCCCGGCGGAGGGCGATGGAGTATTTCGGGCATAAAAGCCCTTAGCATGGCTTACTTTGAAAGGGTAGCAAAGCCGGTGGTACTGTTTCGTAGAGTTAGGGCACGTAAGAGAATCTCTAACCTGTGAAAGGGACCTATGAGCAGAATTAAGTAATCCTGTACGCCAAATATAGAATGGGGCGCTGAGAATTACAGCAGTTAAAGCTGAATTTTCACGCCAGTGGTAAAAGTATATCAAGTGACAGATAATCGCACAAGAAATATTATATAATCCTTGTGCTTTAGCAATTATTTTATGTAATAAGATTTTTTATAGGTACCAGTTCAGCAACTCATCCAGAACAAAGAGGGCTTCACAGGAATTTTTCCCCTAAATTGAGGATAAAACTTCATTTGACATACATATATGTGCATATTTAATAAAAATTCAAACATTTTAATAGAGTAAGAATATCCAAAATAGCATTTACCCATGCAAAGGGCAGATAGCGGTGCGGATTTCATAAAAGGATTCCATCCTTGGATTGGACATTTAACCCACTATTCGGATTGGAGTTAAGGCAACAGAAAATGAAGAAAATGGAATGTGTTATAAGATGCAAAAGTAGGAGTTGATGGACATGTAAACCATGTTGGAAAACTTGTAAAAGGAATATATTAATCTGCGGCAAGCTTACTTTGGACCTTGGGAAAGACATTGTGAGAAGCAAAACCTCTTCAGTAAACATTAGTTCATTTGATCTTCCACAGCTCTTTGAGTCGCCACCTGCTAAGAAAAGGAAATTGACTCACATACTACCTTGAGGTCACATAGTACGGGTCTTTATTAGGGGAATTGCACTCAAACGCAGATGATCAACCTGTGATCACAAACTCAAAATAAATACACATCAGAGTTTTAACTAACGAAGCTAGACTATTTCTGAAAATTGTATTTTTTGAACTTGTGTGGTTCTTGGAATCTACCCTTCAATTTCATTCTGCTTGCAAGTCGGTGCACAGAGGAAGTTTATTTACGTGTCTCAAAATAAAGCTTTAATTCTAGTGAGAAGAATCAGAAACGAATTGGGGAAGGATTACATTGAAACATTAACAGAGCTCAAGTACTAAAATCAAGGTGAAATCTTCTTCACTGAAGAAAATCTGCAAGTGTATAGTCTTGACCTCCTAATTCTGTCTTTTAAATATGAGTGAGATGTACCCAAATTCCAAAACCTAGATAACATTACTCAACTGTGTCAAATGTTTATAATCTTTATTTTATAATTTAGTAAGTGATAAAATTGTACTGGAAGAAACAACCAAATAAATCGGCACAAAAGTAATAAAGTAAATCAAAGCTAGCGAAATCTAATTCATATGTTTACATCTAATCAATTAAATAAATGAAAATAAAAACAAACAATTGTATGACCATTTACGAGTATTATCGGAGGGTCAGTACCTTTTATTTCTCCTGCTGCGTCTTATCTCTCTGCATTACAATTTCCTCCTCTTTAGTATCAGTGCACCCAAAAGAGCAAACCTGAGTTTTCCTTAAAAGGGGAAAAAATTCAGTAATCGCTTAAGTTTCCAAACTTTAAAGCAACAGTTCTATTTTCAGTATGCAAGGAGTCTCTAATTACTTTTCTTTTGTTTTTAGAGCTTCCTTTTGTGTAATGGGAATGTGTAACTTGGGTATTTAAATAAAGCACTTTTTTCTATTGCTTTTATAAGTACAGTTTTTCTTAGGCTAATTACCGCTAAAGCAAGCACTGCAGAGCAAGATTTCGTTCGTACAGTGGAATACAACTGTAAGAGTGATACAGATAGCGGATTTTGTTTTAAACTATTTTGTCTCTGGCTCCTACCAACAAGTTAGCCGAAGTCGTTAAGGCACGGAGTCATAAATGAAAACGTCAGGACTGCGGTTTATGACAGATTATTGCACGCGTTTTCTCAATTATAATTTCATTTCATTTATCACCATTGTCATCACCTGTGCTGCCATCTGTAGTAAGTGCAGAGTAAAATACTATTAATTTGTTTGGTAGGTGAATGTTGGGAAGGGTATTCACACCCCGCATTTTCAGCCCCTCCATTTCACCTCTCCTTTCATGCTGTTTGGCTGTTTCAGGGTTTTAAGTGTTGTTGAGAGTTTCAGCGCGGTGGAAGGAATTTATCTCTGTAAACTCTCGACTTCCGGATGGGGGAGGTCTCTGGTTCCCGGGCTCTCAGATGTTGCAGGCCGCAGGTAGTAGGGGCGCCGGTGTACTAGCCGCCACTGCAGTGTTCAAATCTGCAGTCTTTTACCCTAACAATGCCAAGCTTAATTCCAGATCTTAGTTTACCAAGGAGGACCATTGGTAACAAAAGGTCTGAGCAATTTTAAAACAAATGTATTTTAAAATTGGATATTATATCTTGGCATGTTTATAAAGGTAATAGTTGATATTTAATCACATATTAACTTTAATTATTCGTTTTTTTACTTTTTTACATGAATCACATTATACCAACGGAGCAGCACTTTATGATGACCATGACGTTTCATTGTTTCTCAAATAGATCAACAATGAAAACTTTGAAACAAATATGCAATTCAGTAGTCGAAACTGATTGACAGTAACTATTAATTAAAAGAGAGAATATAAAGTTACAGAAGGTGGGTGTAAAGTACCTTCCCCCTTGGTGATGCCCTCTCCGTCGTCTCTCCTCAGGTCCGTCGTATTCTCTCACCTCGCCCCTACCCCCTCAGGTGCATAAGCACAGAAGATTTCTTTGCTCGAGATGCTAAGTCCCCCTCCGAACCTTTTTTATCTGTCTATCCATCTGTCATTCTGTCCAGCTGTCCACCCATCCCTCGGTCCCTCTGTCTCTCTCTGTCCCTGTGTCTCTCTCTCTTCCCTCCGTCCGCACGCCTAAAGGAGTGAACATAAGAATAAGCTAGATTTTGAAGGCTATGGATACCTTTTTTTTCCACTTCACTTTTGGGCAATCGAAAGTGAGAGAAATGCTTTTAATTGTATACACATCAATTAAAAGGCATACGTTATGCCACTTAGAGGTATGTCTTATATATTTAAACAGCGATTTAAGCATGTCGCTGGATTTAAAAATCTGATGTGTTGCACTCACATGACATTCTCTACTCTTGCACTAACCATTCTTACAAACTCTTATTCCTATATCTGCATGTTAGTTAAGATAAACATTTGTACAAATTATCTTATTGCTTATTTCCTTGTAGGTGCAAGGAGAATATTAGAATACAGTAGACTTTGTGTGACAGTCAAATCTTTTAAAGCTTTGAGCTTCTGTTCTCTTTGCACGCTTAATTTTTGCTGATGATACCGCCGTTACATCAACATCTTCAAAGAATTGTGTCAGCTAGGCGCATTCAACACTATGCTGACCTACTGACCACCTGGTTCAATCGATGGCGGTTGCGTATCCACCCTCAGAAAAGCCAGACAAACTTAGATTATTTCCTCCTGAGCCGGAACCAAGGTATCGAGGAGTAAGTTTTCAGATAGGTCTGCTGCCTTCAAGCCCAATAATACATGGATAGAAGGAAATCCTTCTAAGAGGAAACGTGAGAAACTTAATTCCAGTTAGATGTTCGGTGAATCTGTGTTCTCATTGGTCTAGATGAGCAAAAGCAGTACTCCGGATGAGTTTACGACCAAAAGGCTTATTCACGAAATAATCTGACTTGCAAAAGCGACCAGGATAAGATGACGTAAAAGGCAAATATATTTAAAGCGAAAGGGCGGAAACTGTTTGCGGGAGCTCAGTGCTTCAACGTGTGTAGTTGTCTTGACTTTAAACAGCAATTCCTTCAGAACTTTCTTATACACAAGGCTGTGGTATAATCAACAAGAGGAGAAAAAAAGTTGGGTCCTTGTGTTTTCCGGTATTGGGGTTGCAAATTGGTATGAGGTCCGTCCATCATCAAACGAACATACAAAGCGAAGTACAAGGAGACAAGGGAAGAGAGGACAAAGAAGAAGATGGAAAAGACATCGACTTGATTAAAATCGAGTCTGGGCGGACTTGAGAGAAAGAGGCAAGTTTGAAGAAAAAGAAGAGCATCAACAACAACAGTGGCGAGGGTCTTCTATTCAAAGTTTGTCTCTGGAAAAGTTAGTGGGCAGGGGTTGTTGAGTATTGGCTGGAGTATGGGGTGTGCCCACCCCCCCCCCTTTCGTGCCAGCCTTTTTTATCCCTTCTTGTTTTATCTGCTTTGAAATAAGGGTCGGCATGTGGAAGGAGGGATACATGACGAGAAATATATTAAGCGGCAAAGAGGGACATACAAGAAGTAGATAATATTGAAACAGAAAAGAGAATAATGGCTGCGGGACCATGCTGGAAAGTGACCACTGAGGCGTTTTGATTTCCATAATACTGGGGACAACGACGATACAGCACACAGCCATTATTTTGCTTTTATTGAACGATTTATTTGAACGCTCATTTCCTTCCAACCCTAAGAGACTATGGAAACCCATCTGTTCTGGTCGTATATCTTATTTAATCTTCCCTTTGTGGTGTATCCCTTCTTTAGTTGCATAGCATACAGAATGCATTCCTTGTACTCACCCATATCGTTTGTCATTAAATCTGCAAGCAATATAAATTTTACAAATGTGATGCATAAAATTCACTCAATCTCCTTTACTCATTAGCTGTTGAATACTGTTTAGTCTGCGTTGACACCCATTTCTGCTCTATTAGTATTGGATAGCTATTTTGGATATCTCTATTAAATTTGATACAGAAACTATTCCAAGCTTATGCGATTTTTTTGAAGTCATCCAATCATGTGCATTACAAATTTAAACAAATGGCAGCCTTCATTTGCAAAATATTTATGAAATTTCATCATCACCTCCTCTGAACTTTATTACCTTCTCTGTTTTCCTTCTGTTATGATCAGGTTAAACAATCTAGCTGCAGTGTCCTACAGATGCGCAGCTTAAGTAATTTGGCTCAACAGAGCCGCTAGGTTTAAATGTCTAAAGTGGCTGAATCTCGCTTTCGTGAAGTATCTATGCTGAAGTAGATGAAATAATTCGAAGAACTCAGAAAAAAACATGCAACATATAGGGTTAACTTAACAATCTTTGTGTTTTTGTGGGCGAACAGCATAAATATTTTCAGGAAAACCACTACAGCTCAAACTATCCCTTTAGATAGAACGATTTTCCTTATTCAGAATGTAATGCAAAGTGGCTCTAATGTTTTTTATTGAAATGGCGCATCTAAAAATAAAATTATATCTTGAATTTTTTAAGAATTGCCTGTAAAGTGCTCTTCATTTTGATTGACTTTTGCTTAAGTTGTGAACCGTCAAATCTTTCTGCACAAAAATACAGATCTCCTTAAGGCACAGAATTGGTAACATCATTTACATTTTATTACTTTCTTGTGGAGTTAACCAATACTGAGAAATTGTTTTCATTGGTTTGTAAATCCAAATGCCTTTCTTAAGTGTCAAGAGGCTATTATTTTCTTCTTCCTACCCCCCCCCCCCCCTCAACATCATGGAAAGGGTATAGCAAATTAAGGACATATTGTAGTTTCCGAGGTTAAAAAATATATTTTTCATTTCTTTTCACTATTGGAATCCCCATTGATATATAATATAAAGGTGGCTCTACATTTCTAATTTAGTTGTCAAAATTACATTTAAATAACATACTAGATCTACTACACCCTGATTATGCTTTGTTTAGTTTTTCCATTTTCCCCGTAACTTATAATTTTCGAAATCGATGTACCATTTTTCCAAAACTATTGCATCTAGGAAGCTCAAACATTCTGACTTGCAAAAATATCATATGAACTTTAAAATGAGTGGAGCAGTTTTGCCATATTTTACATACCTACAAGTAAAAACTATAATGCTTTGTATTACAAAAATTGAACTATTTTTAAAACTATATATAAACGATAATTTAACTATAAAATTATAATTTTGAAACACCAATTCACTCATTTTGTCAGAAGCATTGTGTCCTGGATTCGCCATAGCTTCAAACTGATTAGAACAGGATGTTCTTCAAATAACTGCACCTAAGTGAACATTACCATACAAAAATTGTTTTTCTGTGTAGATGTCATCTGCCTTGCATTAGACCAACAAGCGACATTTTCGTGTAAAAATTGTGATTATAATCGTAATAGTTAAGGTGATATTTTCCTTCCAATACTGATACATTTTTGATGTGTATAAATTTAGGCTCTTTTATCCACTAGATCCTACAGCAAAGTTTATAATGCGTAATTTGAGTTTAAATGAGTTAACAAGGACATAAATAGGAAAAAATATTTGTAAGACCAAATAGGCAGTCACATGAATTTAACACACATATTCCACCCAAAATTTCGATTTCAAGATTTCACTGGAAATATATGTTTTGAGCCCCCAAATCCCCCCCCCCCCGCAAAAAAAGACATTTTTAGAAAAAGGTATGTGAAGAAGATAAAAAACGAAAAGTCTGTGAAAAGCCAAAGTTGATATTTAAGTTTAACATCTTTCAACGATGCGTCAAGAGACGCATTCTTCTACCCTAAGCTACACTTTAGTTGAAAAATGTTTCGAAAATTTTAATTTTCTCAGAAATGACTCACGATTTTGATTAAAATGCCACACGTTTAAGATAATTGTATCACAAATGAGATGTATATTTTGAATTTTCTGGCTATAGCCAGAAGTCTTGATGACTTTTGCACTAGTAAACCGTAAGAGATAGGCTGCACAAAAAGATACAGATCTCGTTAAAACGTACAAGTTATGTGCAAATGCATTTTTTGGGGCGTGAACCATTTTGTGGACCCATATTCCTTGTTATTTGTGTGAGTTTTGCATTACTTACAGTTTCGTCATGCAAAGAGATCGTAATTTCAAAGCTTCAAAACATTTGACTATCGCTCGAAGCCTACTATATACTAATATTCCGCTTGTACTTAGAATAAAATTAGCAATAAGATACTTTCTACAAATTTTTATCTCGACTAATATGAAGAAGATAGTGGAATAACAGAAGTATAGTTAATACGAGAGTAGAGTAAGTCATGTGAGTGTAACTCATCTGATTTTTATCTATATATTCTTGTTAATGATGTTTAATTTCTTCCCTTATGTCTATCTTGACACACACACACACACACACACACACACACACACACACACACACACACACACACACACACACACACACACACAGATATATATATATATATATATATATATATATATATATATATATATATATATATATATACACACACAAGGAGCGTGCTTATTTTACTAAAGGGACTGCAATAGCAGCACGTAAATTAAAATTTTGCCACGTGATAACCATATATTTCTTACTGTTTCATGTTCGGGCTAGTGACGTCACTCTGCTGGATTCTGCAACAGCGTTCACAAATTCCGAAATATTTTGGTTCAGTGACTACACAAACTAGGGTTGTTTTCAAGCTTGTGTATCTATAAGAAGTGAAGTCAGAGGGGCAAGCAGAATTGTTCATTGCACTGAGGGAAGCTCCAATAAGTCAGGGAGCCGCTTTCCAAAGGATTTTAAATACATGATTTTGGGATCACCAGTAATCATATTCAAGGATCCAGGTATGGGAAAAAAGCACACACACAGCTAATAAAAAAGTATGTTTGGTCCCTTTGCGTTACGTTTGCAGGATCAAGCTGGTTTGGCAGGATGAAAAGAGGGCACATCTTTCTCCCTTTTATGTAAATAGACGTACGTGTGATGTACGTTAGCTTATGCCGGGCGATTTTCAAAAGAAGCACCGAAACTGCATACAAACTGAATGAAATAGAATCTGACTGACGGTCGCGGCTCCTGCAGAGGTGGTGTGTTCTCTACTGCAGCTACCTTCCTCTTTCCTAATTACTTTCCAATCCTGGCCACTGTATACCAGTCATGAATAACGCTGTTTGGAATATAGGATGTCTCTAAATTAGAACTACAAGGCCCTGTGATAGTATACATAAACTTTTGAAATGTGTTACATGCCGCTGAGACTATGTAAGCGGGTCGGCACGGGTAAACGAGACACATTTTGATATAGCATTGTCAGGGACAATTCTAAGAGCTGCTATTTTGGCTTCGACCACCCTAAGGATACCGGGCACAGTTTTGTAGATCTGGCTAAAGCACACAATTTATGTCCAAATAATTTTTTTGTACAGTGAACCATTTCGGAGATATTCTTTGTCACTGTGAGCTTTGGAAAAGTGATTCGTCAAATGGATGATCGTTAGTCATTTTTAATATGTTAGTCGTACAAAGAAAGCATTAAATGATTTGACTATCGCTCATAGCCTACTGTATTGCCATATTCCCCTTGCAATAACTTTTGCAACTGACACGGAGAGAATATAGGAATAAGAGCTTGTAAGAATAGTTGGTACAAGAGTAGAAAAAGTCATGTGAGTGCAACACATCAGATTTTTATATTAGTTTCCTTCGTGATGTATAACGTTGCTCTACATAAAAAAAAGATGTGTTGAATTCATTGTCCAAACAGATTCTGAGCTAAACAGAAAAGTAGGCCTGACATGGCTACCAAGATATAAACAAAGGTCCTACGAAACAGCAGGAGTCTAGTATAAAGATAATTGTGAACACCATGTTGGAAAATTTGACAAAACTAAGATGTAACGCGAGTTTGAAGTTACATTTTCTACATGCCCACATCGACTATTTTCCAGATTGTCGTGGTGTGTTTTACAGCGAGGAACAGATGAACGTTTTCACCTCTGTCTTCACCTGATTACCCTCGCCGTATGGAGGGTTTACGCCCCCTAGGACTCACTTCTTGCTGTAAAATGACATTAATGTTGCTAGTTCTTTGGAAGAGTTGTGCTTCTAGAAATACAACGTATGTGGTTTATGTATGATGGGACTCCACCCTATTTTGTACCCATCATGCTACAATAACTAAACTAAGCGTTTAATGGACAATAGATTGGTCGAGGAGGTCCAGTAGCATGGTATCCCCGGACACCAGACCTCAGTCCATTGGGTTTCTGGCTATGGGAACATTTAAAGACATTGGTGTATGCTAAACCTATCCAAAATGTGCTTACATTGCACATTCTTTTTCTAAAATGGCTCATATCTCAAGAAATATTTGTTTCCAGACATATGCTTCTAAGAACATTTATTCTAGTTTTGACCAACCCCAGCTGCTGTTGCAATATTGGACACATTCTAAACACCTGTATATATCGATGAGTTAATATGAAAATGTTCTAAGTGGACGCGATAGAAGAAAGTAATAAACGATTTGGAATTCGCACTCCAAAATTAACGGGAATCATCATTCAAATCAGAAATATCAGAAATATGTTGTATCACTGCAGAGCAGTGTAATCATGCGCACTTAATCCTTTGAGCTGACCACATGAAAATGTGCTTACGACCGGCTCTTTCGTATAAGATGCAACCCTTTAAGACAGGGTTGTTTCTTAGAGGCAATTTTCTTATGAAACTTCATCTTGCGTAAATAAATTTCATCACGATCGTTATTGGCGGGGAACGAGCTCTTACAGTTCCTAATTTATCTTAAAGTTAATCTCAAACGCCTTTACGGACACCGTCTTTGTCGAAGAAACGAGAAAAATGTTGTTGCAACGTGATGAAAATATCCGCACCGTTTCCTTCAAAACTCTACACACGACTCATTATCTGGGCCCATGTTAACCATACGCTTCACTGACTAGATAGTAGTTTCATTAACCTCGTTCGTTTCTCCTAGAAATAGTGCGTGTTTTATACTCCGCTATTGCTGTTTCTTTTTGTCTTAATTTTAATTGCACTTCACTGAGTTTTAGGTTTTATGTCCTTTGTCAAACCTTTTATAGTTTTTATTGTATTTCATTCCTTTTTCTGTCCACTTCTTGTTCTGATTGCTCTCATTTTCGTTTTACTCTCTATGCTGTTCATGATTCTGTGCCTTCCTTCTTGATTTTATTATTCTGTGCTGCTGTTCCTTAACTTAAGTAAGCGTCCTCCTTTGATTATAAGTTAACCGGATTTTTTGTATTTTCTAATAATAGGGTTTCCCTTTAAAGGGATAATCCTGTCAAATCACCTCTAATACCGTGCTCAGCTGTTTGTAGCCTGCTTTTGTCTTCGTTTGGAATCGTTTAGTCATATTAATAAAAGGCTTAAGCCAAATCGCCTTAATTTTTTTTGTAAGCGTTTTTTAAATTGAATATTTCGAATCGATATCAGCATCACCAAAGTAGATAAGTGCCATATCATCAAGCTTTGACATTTTAGTTTCTTTGTGGTACAGGAAGTATAATTGATATACCAAAAATATTCAACATATAATGTATGATTTTGTGTAGAGGTTGCATTCAGTTCAAAAGCAGTCCGGTGTATGTCTTGTTCTGTTGAAGGAAAAAGAAAGTTGAATATCAAATGCGCATAAGTTGAATGTTGAATTTCAAGAATTTTCCTCATGTATTTCGCACGGAATATATGTTGCTTGTTTGTTATTGTATGTTTTTAGTGGTGTATGAGTATTTCCTTCCAAATGAAAGCATCTATTAAGAACTTGACTGAGATTCATGATCATGATTAAAGAATAGCTAAAGTTTTTGTTTTAAGAGGATTTGGATGACATTTTGACCATTTAAGAAAAGTTCACATTTGTTGTATATTATTATTATTATTATTATTATTATTATTATTATTATTATTATTATTATTATTATTATTATTATTATTATTATTGTTATTGTTATTGTTATTGTTATTGTTATTGTTATTATTGTTATTATTATTGTTGTTATTATTATTGTTGTTATTATTATTGTTGTTATTATTATTATTGTTATTATTATTATTGTTATTATTGTTGTTATTATTATTGTTGTTATTATTATTATTATTATTATTATTATTATTATTATTATTATTATTATTATTATTATTATTATTATTATTATTATTATTATTATTATTATTATTATTATTATTATTATTATTATTATTATTATTATTATTATTATTATTATTATTATTAATATTAATATTATTATTATTATTATTAATATTAATATTATTATTATTATTATTAATATTAATATTATTATTATTATTATTAATATTAATATTATTATTATTAATATTATTATTATTATTAATATTATTATTATTATTGCTGTTCTTATTGTTATTGTTCTTACTATGTAACCTTAAATCCTTGGTAAACCAGTATACTATAAAGATTATGTCGCATGCATATTTTCCACTAAATGCCCTTTTTCTGCACTTCAAATTGTATTAAATTTGCTCACATTGAAATGCTATCCGATACCCCAATATTTATGTTAGCAAACTGCAGCTTTTACTACATGTTACAAAAGTTATGGTTAAATATTATGGTTCTATTTTAAACAAATAAAATATTTC
This sequence comes from Tenodera sinensis, assembly GCA_030765045.1. Classification (NCBI taxonomy): domain Eukaryota; kingdom Metazoa; phylum Arthropoda; class Insecta; order Mantodea; family Mantidae; genus Tenodera; species Tenodera sinensis. The sequence goes on from CM060970.1 coordinate 54,032,176, forward strand.
CTAGTATTAGAAAAACTAAAGTGTACGAGATATAGGTTATAATTATATATTTTTTTCCGATCAACTTGATTAATGTATTATCAGAGCTTTTATCAGATCATATGTTTAGTGAAAATCCATCCATGAATAGCCTACGCACTTCTCGTTCCAATTGATTTAATAATAAACCATAAAGGAGAGAGAGAGATAGAGTAAAACCATTTCAGGGTAAATAAAGGGCTTACTAAATTATATAAGTTATACCATCACATATTTATGCAATTAATATCGTAATATTCATTGTTATATCATTGCGTTTTCACAGGTTGAACTGCCATCTATGTAATTTGGTATAGTAGTATTACGTCATTCGTGTAAGAAATGGATTATTGCCATGATTGGCACCAATAGCATGAGGAGGTAGTTATGCATGATATTAAACAGACTAATAGTCTGTTAAACAATAGGACTACAGAGTGCATCTTGCGATGCCTGAAATTCCGATAAAAGACTAATAATATCTTGCCATTTGAGGAAATTATAAGTATTTACAAATACCTCCATCATTTAATTCAAACTTCAGAGATCCAAAGGAATTTTTGACAATTTTGCCGATATTGAACAAATGTAATATTGATCATTATCTCCGATGTGAAACAAAGGAAGATGTATAACATTACCTACATTTCCTGAACGAAATATGCAAAGACTATGATTTTAACATTTCTAAAGAGAAAACTAAAATGATGGCATTTTGGGTAAACAACCAGTAGGGTCAAAAATTAGCCATAGAACGAGTCTCATACTTCACAAATCTAGCTTGCGAATTCACGCTAGGTCAAGAAACACGAATAAATATACAACATTGGCGAAATTTCAAGATATATGAGGCACAATTCACAGAAAATTAAAACGAAATACAAGGAAGGAAACAAGAATGAAATTCTATAAAACAATAGCTGTTTCCTTACTTTTATGTGTCAGTGAAACTTGAATGTTGAATAAGAACATAAGTACAGAGTTCAGAGTGCAGAAATGTCCTTTCTAAGAAGAACCAAAGGCTGCACAAGATTATTATTTTGTATATACGATAAACTAAACAGTACAGAAATAAATTATGGCTTAAATAAGGCTTTCTAATGGTATACCAGCACAGACATCAATAACCAGAGACACATGAAGACCCGAGAAAAGACACAGTATGAATCGCAACAGGCGATTTGCCCAACTGTTAAACTGTTGGACAGAACGTTGAATTCTGACTGATGGAAATAAAATTATGCTGTTTTCACATCGTAACGCCATGACTTTGTCCTGTTTGTGCTATTGATAGTATTTTGTTTGCCTCGCATCTACAAAGCTCACCTTGTACTTGGGGGATGGACCACGTGTCGCCTTTTTGTGTTGGTTTAGTCTCCTGAGTTTGGATGTTCCAACAGACATAGCGTGTCAGGCGCAGAGAGAAACGTCACATCCAGGCACATCCTTTATATTCGCAGCGTGTGGTCTCGTTAACGATATGTGTCCGTGGATGTTGCACACTAATTGTGTGCTTCTTTTGGCAGGCACCGACGTGGAACGATCTCAGGGGTCCTTCCTGTCTCCCTTCTTCTGGGTGAGTATATCTACCTTACTTCAAGATATATGTACCTACAGGTTATGTTACCTGTCAAAGTGCACGTTAAGGTAGTCACCGTTCACAAGGAAAATTAAGGGTAGCTAAAATTTTAAACAAAATCTGATGTTACACTCACATGAAAATCTTTACCATTCTTCAATAAACTATTATTACAATACATTAGTCTTTCATCCAATCCGTATTAATCAGGATAAATATCTCTAGAAGTCCATATTTTGTTGTAGGTACGTCTGAGGGCTTAGAAATCCCATTCTCTTTGCCTTGCCTTAAAAAAAAAATAACGATCTTCCACTTGACAAAAACATAAGGAGGTATGTGAAAATTCGGGCCAATAACACATAATTAAGGCCACAGAAAAAAATGAGGGGTATGTATGTAATTTAAATATAGGTTATTTTAATAAAAATCGTTACAGCCATTTTGAGAAAATTAAAAATAAAAACTTTTTCATGTAAATTGTAGAATCAACTGGGAGGTTTTTTTGAAAGCCCTTGTGTTGCAATTTTGCAAGATGAAATCAAATACCAAGCTTGGTATCCGATTTTGGGCTGTGCCCTCATGCTTGCTCTTTATAATCTGTAATTCAAATGTTAGACAATAGCAGCATATACAGGAGTGAGTTAATTCTCTGGAAAATAAAGAACTTGTAAGTAGAATGAGACTTTTTCGGTTGTTATTGTCTATTATCACGAAGTATACACGCTGGTTCAACAATCTCTCACCTCATGTCCCGCTGAGAGGTGGCAACGCCACTGGCCTCTCTTACGCCGTGAACTTCTGCAACTGTTTTTAGGCACGAAGGGTTATTTACTTACGGTGGGGCCGGCAGCATTGGGCCATCTGGTATACACACTATAAACAGTAACACACTAATAAAAATGAATCGATATTATTTTATGCACAATAAATTGAGAAAAACAACTCGGGAAACTAAAGCCAGTAATTGTAAACACAAGGGAGCATCCACATTGTATGTGTTACCAACATCGCCAAGGCTACCAAAATATAGAGCTCAAATTCCTCTAAACAATAAGCCAAGTTCCTAGTTTCTAGTACTATTGGATAAAAGGTTCTGTTCGTTTTAATTGATACACCGAACCAATTTTAATATATTTTTAAACCATTTACAATTAAGGTATAACGATAAATTATACATCAAAACTATTTGTTTGTGAGATGGTACGATTTCGTGGCATTTGCTGTTATGTTGAAATTGCAGATAAATTATCCCATATTCACATGCACCAACTTAAAACCTACTATAACAAAACGGCCAAAATGCAAAATCGTGTTACTTTCTAACACTTTATTATCCTCAAAATTTTACTCCAAATGCACAATTTTCTTCTTGTGACCAACCAATTTATGGTCTTTTCTGCTGTTACAATTGCTTTTCTGTTAACATTCTCAGTCTTTCAATGTTTTTCTCCAGTTTCTCTGTCGGTTAATTTTGGCTATTACGATTAAATCACTCGGCGGCACATACGTACTCACTGACAGGCTGGCCAACTCACTTTCATAACTAAAAAATAACTGATGATGACTTACACAAATAAACAACTCAGCTCAAAACTAAACTACAACTGAACTGCCCGCGTAGTCTGTGTGGTCCTATTTATATTGGAGCCGATTTAACGTGACTTTTCGAGAACCTTTCATACGCAAGCGTACAATGACTCAGCGAGAATTGGAGAAGACTCTCGACAGCTTTCTTTTGTGTTTTACCTGCATTATTACGGTCACGTTCGCACACAACCGCTCCGCACATCCATGGTCCCACTGCCCCTTCTCGTCCGTATATTGTTGTACGACCAATGCCACACTACTCTACTATATTACATACTTTTAACGCCAAAACCAGCATTTTGACACCCTTAAGCTTAATAGTATTTTGATTAATACAGATACAAAATATAATCAAACGTACTAGTTGATTTTTAACACCTCAATAATTATTCTCTTATTCATATAACATAGGTTATAAGTTAAAAGAATAAAGCACTAGAATCAGTCCAACTTTCGTTATTGTGACGCTCGAAGGTATTATGTAGTCACTGAATCTTAATACAGTTCTGCGAGATAAACAGAGTAGGTGGAGCTCAAATTAATAATTACTTATAATAATCATGGCAGCTAACAGAGGTGATTCTGAAATTGAACAAAATTGAAGAATAGGCTGTACTTCTAACAAATCTGAAAAATCTAAAGAGAGATACGAAATATGCTATAGTTAATATATGCTAATTAAGTTCAACCATCAAAACACCATGGAAAGATAAATGTGTTTCAAGGCTAGTGTTTCACATTCATTCATACTGCATTTTAAATTACTAATTATGTCGGAAAAATTGTATGCAGTAACGTGTGTTAAGTGTTTTTACTAGTCCTTGGAAATTGAAAAGACTGGACTGCGTGTGGTGTTTTCAGATTTTTCCTCGGTCTAGTAAAAGTCACTTAGCTTTCTTATGTCACAATATACTATTATCGGAGCATTAGTTCTTCTTTACATGAAGTTAGATAAGCTTTTGCAAAATTTTTTCTATACCCATATCAGTAGCCATTTCTTACAAAGTGGATCGCTATATGCTAGATTTCAATTTCTATTCTCTTCGACATGCAGGATGATACACCACAAACATGTTTTAAATATATTAAAAAATTCCGAACAGTAGCCGCTAATATTTCGGAAATCGAAATGATAAGAAAACCTATTTGAAATCAAGTCTGCTTTAATGTGATCAAAGGTCATTGTTGTCTTTTGTAATCGATAAATATTACGTTCTTTTTCGAACTAGGTGTACGGAACCGTCCTTATCCACTTTGTATTATTTTGCCTTATTTCGTTTCACTAATTTTATTCAGGAGTTAAGTAAACATTTTCGGCATTATATATAAATTATCACTACAAATATCTGACACACAGATCACATCACATCTTTTAATATGTAAGATAGGCAACCGTTTTTTTAACTTAAACTCAATAAATCAATATCACCAATACAGAATTATCGTTAAGCAGTAAAATTGTAGTCATATTTCGCTTACCCGTAGTTCTTTTAAATACGTAACTCATTCTTAATTACTTATAATATTCAGCTAAAGGTTTCTCCCACTTTTTATTCTTGATTCATCATGAATCTGCTTTTGGTGGCTACAGTTGTAAAGTATGGGATCCTATTCTCAGGGTATGCGTGGCTGGGTGTGATAATTGACAGCAGCCGTTACATTGGCTTATGAATTTCATGGATAATAGATCAAAAGTAAATTTAGAAGCGCATTGACTTCAAAAAAGCTGGATAGATTTAAGTTATGGGACATACTGGACAAAAAGGGATATCCCCTGCATTAATTAATCATACAAGAGTATATACAAAGTGTTTAAAAAAAGTGTCCGATGTTGCAACAGGAGTTGAGAGTGGTCAAAACATGATAACCATATGCCCGGGAACAAATAATTGTTGAGACATGAGCCATTTATAAAAATGTACAATGTACAAGATTATAACATTGATGCTCCAATCTTTTAAGATGTTGGCAATGTCAGAAATTGTAATATCTGCTGTTAATTTATAATACTGTCCAATAATACATTTGTCAAACTGATTCCAAACATGTTTTCTGTTGTATTCTACGTTCTGAGGTTTCCCTCTTCGAATTGTTTCATCTATTTCGGCACTTGATGCTTCACCGAAGCGAGAGTAGCCATGTTTGAAATTTAAACCTAGCGGGTCTGTAAGGCAGTGCAGTTAAATTCTCTAATGTGATCATGAAATTTAATAAATTTTTTACCGAATGAAGGCTGTCATTGTTTGAATTTTGAAATTGTTATGCACCTGATTGGTTGATTTTTAACGGTCAAGTGTAAGTGGAGTAGCCATAGAAATATCTTACAACTGGCAGTACTTAGGATTGCAGCTAACATTTTGAGTTCATGTAGGAACAAAGACTGGTTTAAGGTGTGGGAGTTCAAGGTATATTCAACGATTTATATGCTTATGGATAGCTGGCCATGTATTCGGAATGCGGTTTGTGGTCTAGAGCGGTCCGACATCTTGATAGATGGTAAACAAGCTTTCTGCAACTACATTCCCTGCATGTAATTATTATCTTATAACTGACACTCCACAACCAGACATAGAATGCCCCGTATATACTCGTAGTAATAACTATAGTACTATCACTACGCCGGCCTTATGTGAGTTACACTTCATTGGTTAATCGAACCGCACAACTTCAATGTGAGAAGGCGCGAATGAAAATATAGCCCGTTAACTAACATGCAAAATAGTGTTAAATTTAAAACTACCAGAATTATTTGCAAAAACACGTTGAAATTCTTGTAGTGAGAATAAATGGAATACATTAATTTGTATATCATCAGTATTATTAACTGTGATATGAAATGTATGCGCGCGCAGTCATATAAGGAAGTAAAAGAACGGAACGTAGCTTGTTCAAAATGGCTTCTGCTGTAGAGTACGTAAGGCAAGGAAAACCATTACGAAATAGTGAAAAGCGAATTATTTAAAACGTATTCACAAAGTGTTGTGTTGTTAGAAATACCCAAACTATTCAGGAAATAACAGCTTTTACTGCAGAGCTTACTGGTGTGTCAGCCCACATCAAACATGCTCAAAGTGAAATAATGTGTGATAGTGTAAAGTGGAAGCAAATTATAGTTCAACTAACGTAGGAACACAGTGGACATGAAAAGTGAAATGAAATATAGGGAAAAGAGTGGTATGTAAAATGAAAACATGATTAGTTTAACAAACCTAAGTTGGAATAGTTACAGGGGACAAAAGAAGAAACGGACAGAGTCAAGCGAATTATATTGTAGGACAAACACATCTGAAGCTACATTAGGCGAATGAGATAAGAAAACTCATGTTTCAGTAGGTGTAAGCTACTATCACAACAGAGGATAAGGTGTGAAGAGTCTGAGTGTCTTTGAGCTACCATGGTTGGAGACTCTTGCCCTAAAGGGATTTAATAGGTTTATTTATTTTATTTTACTCTAACAGTTTTAGCTAACACAAAATGTGTTTCGTATTTGAATGATGATTACTTTCAGACTTCGTGAGTTGTAAGCAAAGCGATTCAACATTTTATTTTGCTTATTTAACGTTGCTTTAAACAATTCCCAAATCATAATGGCCAACCACGTTTTATTTGAGGAGGATTTAGTCATTTAAATGTGCACTGCATGTGATAAATTTTATGTGTTATTCTTTATTTTATGTAAGAGAGTAGATTATATCCACTTCTTCCTTCCTTCTATGGCTGTAAGTAAAAATTACTGTTTCACCTATGTTGTGAGTAAATAGTAAGATATTGCATTTTCTTTAAAAACTTGGTAAATACAGCCGCTGGGCTAAGGCAAAAGTTTAGCACTGTAATTATGTTGTAAACAGCATGTAGCCAAATGACAATGAAACCAAAGTGAACTTATATTCCTATCTCGCTATTTTTGTAGCTATGAATTTCTGGTCTAAAGTGAGGAATCTAGAAAATAAAAACATACGAGTTGTGCTCAGAAAGTTTCCGGAATGGTTTCACAACAATTTTGCCATCAAGCTGTCTTTAATTCTTGCAGACAACGCTCTCTTCTGTTAAAAATGAGAGGTCACATTCCTTACTGCATGATTTAAATGCACAGGTGAAAGCTTTGAAGGGAACCAGTGTATTGCACCTGCTGCGAATTTTCTGTCTATTGAAAATGCTGAATTACAAGGAACAAACTATAAACATCAAACTTTGCTTCAAACTCGGTGAAACTGCAACAGAAGCTTATGAAATATTAAGATCAGCTTATAGGAAGTAAGTAATGGGAAGAAAAAGCATTTAAGCTGTCTTCGAAGTAGTATGGCATTATTTAAGGATTCAAATCGTTTGAGGCGAATCTGTTTCATAAAAACTGAAAAAAATAGCAATCAAGTGAGGGAAATGAGAATAAATGATAGGCTTTTGCAATAAAATATGCATTTCTGATTGAATCAGATGCTCTTTTGTTAAAAGCACTTTGAAAGACAATTTGGACATGAGAAGAATTTACGTGTCTCCTTTCGCGCCTGCAGACAAAGCCCTTTCTGTCCCTCAATGTTTAGATAAAACAAGAATACTGTTTCCCATCACGCCTATTTTCCAAAGTTGTCTCCAGTGGACATTTTTGGTTCCCCGTGAATTAAAATGTGGCTCCGGGGACATCATTTTGGGGACATTGATGCTTTGCATCGCGAGTCGCAGAGGCCTCTGAATGTATTTAGAGAAGATGACTGCCAGAGGTGCTTCCAGCGAGGGCGAAAGCACTGGGACAAGTATGTAAACTCCCAAGGAGACTACTTCGGGGGTGACAGTGTAGATTAGATAAATCAAAGTATAATGCTGTCTTTATGACCTTATTCCAGAAACGGTTTGATAACACCCTATTTATTAATAACAGTTTTTATATAATAAACGCCTTTCTAGGTGTGTATCACTTAACATCACGGTCATTTTATTTAAATTCAAAGAAAGCTGTCACACATCTGTGAAAAAGATAACTAATCTATTCTCAATTGGTTGTCACTTGCCAGGATCACATCAGCGGCGTTGACGTGGCGGAATTTAGCCCCGCAGGAGTTCTTTTGGCAGTGTATAAATCTACTGACATGGGGTTGTCGCTTTTAGGCACGCCTGCAACTATAGTATCGGGTTTGTGTGTTCATTGTGTAGCCTTTTGTTGAGTCATACTTCTGTGTATGCACTTTTTGTGGTAAGGAATTCGTTTTATTATTGTTTAAGAGACAAGATCTAAGTTTTCTTTCCTTTTCGCCGCCCATTGTTCCCGGTTCTAGCTCAGCCGACTCTCAACGAAAACTGTTAGCGACGAAAAAGCTATTATATTGAATGAAATAATAAGACTTAATCTTTATATACTATTTGAACCTATTTTCTTTACTCCAATGTACAATGCTTTTTGGCGCTCTGGAATTACACGTGCACTTGATATATTAAAATTTACTCTGGCCACCAAACCATTTTGTCCTCTTTTCTGAAGCAGATTTCTATTACACTATATCTCTTTTCTTTCTTTTTCAAAAGTTTCTTTCCCTCAAGGAACGACTCGCTTTCCAAAGCCTCAGTATTTTAATATATTACTTTCTCTACTGGTAAATAGAAGAAGTATTGTATTCCACTCAAAAATTCGATGTCGATATTTCACGGGAAATATGTTTCGAGACTTCCTGAATCCAAAAAAAGGCATTTTTAGAAAAAACTCTGTTTGCAAAAGTCATCCAGAGTAAATACGACTACCGGGGCTATAGCCAAAAAATTCAAGATCTACATTTCATTTGGGATAAAAATATCTGAAACATATGACATTTTAATCAAAAGCGTTAGAGCCATTTTCAAGAAAATCAAAATTTTCGGAAAATTTTCCATGTAAAGGGTAGTTTAGAGTTGGAGCAATGTTCTTCAAAATCTTCGTGTTGCATCGTTGAAGGACATTAAACTTAAATACCAAGTTTGGTTTTTAAGCAACTTTGTTTTTGAGTTATGCTGTCCACAGACTGACAGACGCACAGATGCAGGCGCGCGCGCGCGCACGCACGCACGCACACACACACACACACACACACACACACACACACACACACACACACACACACACACACACACATTTTTTTGCCTCAAAACCTACATTTCAGGTAAAATCTCGAAATCCAATTTTTGTGTGGAACACAATATTTCTTCTACTTTACTAAACGTGGTAGAGGAAGTAATAACTGAACTTCGTCATTTGTCATAATGTTTTTATTGCTACTCCACATTACTGACAGAAGCGTTGTTTCATGTAGGGGAATGAAATACTACGCTTTGTCTCTTAAAGTTTGTACAGCAGTGTATTCATTTTTGCGAAATCCATTTTCCAAACTCGGTTGCACTATATTCCGAGAAACGCCTTTTCCTAGTTATGTTCGATTTTCGTCAGCGACTTGTGGTATTTTTCCAGGTAGGTCCGCTCTCGCACAATGAAAGCTCAGTGTTCCCCACATTAGAGTACAAAAGGATAAATTGTCACTCTCTGCACGTGCCCATCGTCTGGTGTGTTTATTTCAATCAGGAAAAACAGAAGAAAAGGGAGGTAGGGGGAGGGAACGGTGTATTGTCTGGTGATGGCGAGTCTCCGCGCCTGGAATACCAAATACAACTCTGACATCTTCCCTAAAAAGGAAACCAAAACCGTCCAACTCAACAGATACCAGCAGATTTTGGTATAAAAAGCAATGACATATTTTAGTAATCGAAATTAAATTAATTGTAGTTACATACCATCAATTCAGAACTCCGATTCACTAAAACACCAGACTTAATGTATGACTCAATTTAAAACAATAAAGCATGCTCCCTTTTACTCAACTATGGCAGATAGAAGAAGCATTCTAATCCATCAAAACATTCGATACTAAGGTCTCGCCGAAACAGCAGTTCCCCTAAAGGGAAGAAAAAGTTTTACCCTCTCCAACATTTAACTAGAGCAACTATAGGAAGTATTGTATTTAAAAACATTTTTGTGGGTATGTGTGAATAGTGACAGAAACTTACATTAGAAACGGAAATCTGAATGAATACCAAAGTTAAGTTATGTAGCTTTAAAGTAAACGGCCGCCTTATAATTAAGGTCATCAATAGATAGAAGTGTCTTATTATTTAAACGGAGTGCACCTTTTAACATCACAATCATTTGCCGTCCAATTCTGAAAGCCTAGATTCTAAAACCGCTGCTTAGGAAACCCTCTGGTACCAAACGAACTTTCTTCCCTAATAAACCCATTCTAATGAAACTTTAGGTTAAATATCACCTGCCACAATATATATTTGGTATAAGTTTCATTGCTTTAGATTAAATAGTTTTGTAATTAAAAATTGTTCATATTTTTTTAGAAATAATTGAATAGTAATACATTTGTATCTTTGCAGTCCATACTTTTGCTATTATATTTGCTAAAAAGATACAAGTGATAAAACAAATCAACTACACTTATGGTTGATTTAGCTGTTTTTCAAACAATATAATACGCTTGTTACACTTTTATGTCAACTGGTGGCAGCACTTGTGCAAACAAGACCGCCAACATCTATGTTTTAAAGTAAAATGCCCTATAAAAACCTAAAAGCCACAAATAGATCGAGCCGCACTTCTTCTCATTGCAAGCGTCTAAATAAATTTGAAATACACTAATTTCCAGGTGGATTTAACACAACACTCCATAGCCATATTATAAACGTGAAGACAGTATTTGCCCAGTAATGTTTTCTGCAAACATCACATTTTCGACATTTTGGTACCAGTGTCCTCTTTAGCGTTTGATTTATTTTAGGTCATTAAGTTGCCTATCTGATGTAACCATGACCCTCATATCTTCCAGTGCTGTACAGTTACGGAAGAATGGAGCTGAAAACATTTAATACGATGGTTTAACGCTGGAGGCATAGATTAAGCGACAGTTGAGCAGTACTGGTAGGTATAAAAGATAAGAAAAGTATAATAAAGTTCTTGTTTAAAGAAAGTAAGCCTGCCCCTTCTTGCCAATAAAAATGTTAATCCTCAGGTGCGTTGATATTTAAGTTTAATGTCTTTCAAGGATGCGACACGAACATTTTGAAGAAAAATTCCGCCACATATACTTTTTATTTTCTCCACAATGGCTCTAACGATTTTGATTAAGATGTCATAAGTTTGAAATATGTTTATGCCAAATGAAATGTATATTTTGAATTTTCTGGCTATAGTATATGAAGCATTATTTACTTTGCATGACTTTTGCGTAACCGATAAACAGTAATAGACAAAATTCCACTGTACAAAAAATTTAGATCTTCCTGAAACATTCATTGTATGTATAATTTTTTTGTAAAGTGAAGCATTTGGAATGACTTTGCCTTGCTACTCGAACCTGCGGCACCCTAAACACTATTTATTATTTTAACATCTACCTGTCACAGTTACGGGCTGCCAAAAGGACAAAGAATACTAATACAAAAGTAACAAAACAGTTTAAAAAACATAACGAATATAAAATATAAAAGCTAAAATTTGAAAATGACAAGGAAAGTGTTATCTCTTAAAACAATAAAAATAAATAAATAAAATAAAAAAGAATCATGGTCCATACACGTGATTTCTAACAATAACTATAGAGCCTTTGAGCGTCAATATAGCAATATTGTATGCCAAATCTTTGGGTAGGCCAAAACTCTTCAGGAGTTCTACATGTCAGTTCTAAATGGTAACCTTCACCACTACAGCCTTTAACAAATGATACCTCTGAGCTACCCCCTCCTGAGCGTCCCTTCGAACATTTCGAGTATTTGGGGATGCTACGTAATCGCTCACGAGTGAACGTTACATCTGGCACAGGTGCTAAAGCCTTCGGCCACAATTTAGCGTAGGCAAAATGCCTACGTCACAACTTGGCATAGGCGCCTAAATGTCTACGCTTACATCTGGTAGCGAAGGAAAAATCCCGACGCTACATCTGGTGAGCGGCGCCGTCGTCATAATTTGGCGACAGCGTCGACTTCACATCTGGTGATAACAGCGTTACAATATTCCTTGTTATTTGTGTGAGTTTTTGAAAACAAAATTTCGTCAGATGGAACATCATTATTCATTTGTGCAAAGAGAACGGAATTTGAAAGCTTCAAAAGATTTGACTATCGCTCAGAGCCTGCTGTATTCCCATATTCCTCTTGCACCTATAATGAAGGAAGAAATAAGACAATTTCTGCAAATATTTATCTCAACTAACACGAAGATATAGGAATAAGAGCTTGTAAGAATTGTTAGTTCTCGTACAAGAGTAGAGAAAGTCTTGTGAGTGCAAGACGTCAGATTTTTTAAGAACAGCATTCTTGGCCGCAATGAATTTAGTGCTACAGCATAAGAAAAATCTGTGCGCGGGCTCCGGTTGGATTAAATAATATTACATTTGTTGATAAAAGTATTAGTGATCCAGAAATATACTAATCTAGATAACCGTCCAATAAACACTATGTTAACAGTACATTAACACTACCTCTACACGTACAGTGCATTACCTACCTGTGCAATGGCGCACAATATAGAATTTCTCCAACTGATATTTGCACCCTTATTATTATTATTATTATTATTATTATTATTATTATTATTATTATTATTATTATTATTATTATTATTATTATTATTATTATTATTATTATTATTATTATTATTATTATTATTATTATTATTATTATTATTATTATTATTATTATTATTATTATTATTATTATTATTATTATTATTATTATTATTATTATTATTATTATTATTATTATTATTATTATTATTATTATTATTATTATTATTATATATTATTAATTATTAATGTTATTATTAATTATTACTACAAGAAAATCAAAACAAGGAAGACTAACTTGACTGTGTTATTATTCCATTATCCATTTGGTCTTGGCAACCTTTGTAGGCATTAAATGTGATTAAATATTTAATTGTGTGAATTCAAGGCTTGCCAGCAAATTTTGCCTTGTGCCAAAGTTTATCTAAGTTAGATCGAAATTAGTTCAACTGAATAGAAGCCTATAAGAAAACACGCACACGCACACGCACACACATTCACACTCGCGCACTCCCTCTTACCAACTTATACCGATATATTAAGATTATTGTGAAATATATTCTCAATATTTATATCAAACCTAAACTTGTAATTGCGTTTTGTGGGATGTGCGGTAACTTGTTAAAATGGGACGAGTTAAGTAAAGCAGTGAGACTGCGCATATTGCTTTCTCTACGCGTAAATATTTATAAAATAAACTTCTCTTACAGAATATTTGGAATTGCATAAGTTTATGGATAAATAGGTGAGCTGTAGGCTATAACAGGCACGACGATTTATACAAATGTTGACCGGAGTTTTATAGAGTAGAACAATGTTGAACTGTACAAACAAGGGGATTTTGAAGACTGTGTTGGAAAGTATGACAGTGCTGAGGAGAAATGAAAAGGTGAGACAGCTGAAGGAAACAGTGGCGGGGAGAACTGAAAGGCACATGATATGGGCACATTAGAAAAATGGGGATAATAGGTGGCCCAAGAACTTTCTAGAATGGTCATCTCGTGGAAGGAGGAAGCGGGGCAGGCCAAGAGCAACTTGGAGGGGACACATTATGATGAATGATCAATGCCTGGACGAGGATGACTTCTTCAAACGGAAAGAATAGCAAATGGAAATACAGATCAACTGCTGAAGAGTGGATAAGCCTTTAAAAATGTAGTATAAAAGTTTGTTATTGCCAACTAGGTTTTAATTACAGATATATGTGTATTTCTTGTTGTAAAATGTCTTTAAATTACAACTGAGCATTTTGATGCACGGGATTTAGAGGAAAACTGAGAAAGTGTAGTAGGCAAAAGTTTTAAACCAAACAATACAGCGATTATATTACTTTTGTCCTATTGCTGAAAACCTATAAAGATGACTAAATTAGTAATGTCCTGCTTCCGAGCATTAAGAGCAAAAATAATATTGACTTCACACTGAACAGCTTCCAAGATTTTCTCTGTTATCGGTTTTGGTTTTTCAAACACTTATCAACTTATCAAATTATCAATTACTATTCCCTTCTTCTTGGTCTTGTAAACGGCTTGGCACTTTGAAGTCACCATGTAGCAATCATATTTTAAAAAATCTATCACTTTTCCGGCTATATCTCGTGCCTAATTTGTGACATAAATAGAACAAAGAAGAATGACTAGAGAGAATGCAATGCTTCTGATGTTTTCCCCTGCAAGCTTACGTATATCTGCAAGATACTTATTGCAAATATCTAATAATGATGTAAATTGCTCTGTTTACCACGCAACTGAGATAATAATTCGGTATTGCCAATTATATAGGAGAAAAGTTCCTAACAAACCAAGGAGTAAAACAGGGTGCACTTTATCATCCTCTGCTTTTAATATTTATATACATTACACTACCCGAAATTGGAGAGAAGAGTGTCAAAGGTGAAATAAAGTTGGAATTAAACTTGCTTCAAAAAATAAATAAATCGAACTATATTTAAACTACAAAATGTTTTATGTCCGTTTTCTCTATTCATTTTTCCCTTGAAAACTACTTCTGATAATTTTTTTTTAAAAATTTTTAAGTGACTTATTTTCTGCATATAAAATTTCGGTATCGCTATACAAACCTAAAGGAAAGAGGGACGAATGGCGCCCACTTTTAAGGTGGGATTGAGGCCAAAACAAGTAGGCAGCTTAATCTGTGGAAGGCAGAAGAAGAAGAGGAGAAGAAAAAGACCTTTTCTGTTCGCTTGAGGGAATGTATAGCCATCAGCAGCAGTAGCATACACAAATTACTTGCTAGTGTAAACGCAGCTTGAGTGCATGCGCGTGCATTACTGCCAAGAGCAGCAGATCGCAACTGTTACGTTATACAGAGGTTACACAGCGATATTTTGACTAAACTGGATAAAGACAGATTTACGAGAAGATGGAGGAAAGATAGTAGGCGACAGCGTCGCAAATAAAAGAAAGCCCTACACTGCAAGTGGAAGACGCCCTCGATCTCCTAGCACCACTTTTTTTTTCGAAGGAAGGGAAAAACGAAGAAGAGCAGATAGAGATAGAAGAAGTAGCAGGAACAATATAGCGTAGTGGAGCCAATCGACGCGTAAGAAAGAGAGGAAAAAAAGAACACGGAAAGGACATTAAGACGCCTGTGTACTGGAGGAGGATGGCATTGGACTGAAAATCCTCTACTTCTCCAGCAATTTCTCACCTACTCTTAAATTTTATACCTTGAATAGCTAAGTTAAAGTTTTCAAAATACATCACTTCAGTACGAAGAAATACAAAAGAAAGCTGTTTTTGGGAAAATACATAAAATCAAACGTCTACAGCCAAGTCGCTGTTGCTAATGCAAGTATGGAGTGTGCTTTATTTTTATTGGTTTAATTTCATTCAAAGTATCTATTTCAAACAAGAAACCTATTTCGGGTACTCGCTGTCCTGAAGTTCTACAATACCTTTATTATAATAAATAAAAAGTTGCAGTTTTTTTAATCCAAAGGCCTACGACACCAACAGGTATGATTAACAAAAGGTATTTTATTATACAATATCTATGAATCATTGAAATAAAATTCCTATCAAAAGCTATTCTCTTCTAATAATAATAATAATAATAATAATAATAATAATAATAATAATAATAATAATAATAATAATAATAATAATAATAATAATAATAATAATCTCACATCACAGAACAGAGGCGGCGCGTATCAAAGGCGCTCAAGGTTAGAGTGCCTACACCACTCATGCGAGCAAACACGGGAAACAATCACAGCGACAGAAACAAAGGTCCATCCTCACTATGCAAGAAGGTGAGGTGACGGGATGAGTTTTTTGTTACAGGCATGAGTCGTCGAAGTAGGAGTTTAGTGTGTATACGGCGTGTGTGAGAGAACCAGCGCGTCGTGAAGGAAGATAGCGAACAAATTAATGAACATCGAGTGATTGCATCGTCAGAGTCAGCTGTTAGTGACGCAGAAAGTGAAAAAAGATAGAAAGGAGTGAGTTAAGATCACGAGAAGAAACCACTTGTGAGTTGTAATATCACGAAGGACTGTAGAGTGTGTTAACTTCAGCATACAGAACTGTGTTTTTGTGCATTCAGTTAGAAGAAAATAGTGAGAGAAAAGTAATTGGACTGGATTTTGTCATTTTTTGTCACACTGGTGTCAGTAGTGGCATTTGTAGAATTTTCAAATTATTACAGAAACAATAATGGTAATAGTATTAGTAACAGTAATAATAATGTACTGCCATGAATACTCCAAATTCTTAAATGGTAATCAAATATTAGTTGTTTTCAAGGGCACCTAGTTTCGTTTGAATAAATTAAATTAATGTGTTATTAAAATATTTTATGTTGACTGCCACCCTCAACCCCACGTACCACACCAGGGTTAGGCAAACGTTCAACAACACCGGGAAATAATGGGGCCAAGATCACACATCCCCCAGCCAGAGCATTGTTGGCTTTCTTAACCAGGATCACCACCTATCGCAACTCCTCACTTTTCTCACAATGAGTGGACACCAGTCCAATACACGGAGCTTCAATTCCACTTTTGTGGGTGGGATCGTGGATGGGCATGAAGAGTTCCATCACACTTTAGCCCACTGCACAGGATAGTTTTTCTTCTATTGTTCTTAAACATTTTCTCACGAACGATTTCAAAAAGCATTAAGTTCTGAGTTACATTAAAATTTGGAAACGGCATTGTCTATCAGTGCTAACTGGCCTGGATCTTGTGAAAGAAAATAAACAGATGAATCGGAAACTTCCATGAATGTCTGTCACAAGTCGTCAATTTATGCTAAAATAAAAATAACTTATTTGCCACAAGTTTTGAGTCTTAATGAACACTTCATTCTGTGTTGTAAACTTCTAAATTATGATTGGCAGTTAAATATTAAGTCAGCATGAAGGGACTCGAAAAATATTTACAGAAAACTCAGTATATACATTATTGTAGGGATATAAATATAGAAAACGGGTTGTATTTTAATTCATATTTCTAGAATAATTTTTGAAAAAAAAATTAGATTGATTTTCCCCCTTAAAGAAATATTCTATCGCAGAAGCTTCAACAAGGTGGCATATTGTAAAAAAGCGTAGTCCTAGGTTAGGTTTGTGGCTGAGTTGAAGGTATTTATATTTCCCTGCCTGTCACAGAGTCTGGAAGTGCGATTTTCATGTGACTGTGACTGCGTTTCATTAGGAAATTGAAGGAAATATGTGCACCATAGCTTGGTTTTAAGCTGAAAGCCCCCAATAACTGCGAAAATAGAAGTTAAAGGCAGCATACAAATCATCTTCACTCCATGGATTAGACACATTGTTCCGTTTTTCACGGCAAGTCTTTCCATCTCTTCTGCGGCCTGCCCACTTCTTTTATCTGTCCAGCTTATTATGAAAATTACGAGTAGTAACATACAAACGACGATTTTTGCATAACTGGTAAACCGTTACAGACTAAATCATATTATACAAAAAATGTAGATCTTACTAAAACACACAGTTTATGTCTAAATAATGTTTTTTGTAGAGTGAATAATTTCGGAGATATTCATTGTTGTTTGTGTGAGTTTTGGAGGACTTACACATACTTCTGTCAAATGGAACATCGTTATTCATTTTTATATGTTAAGCGTGCAAAGAGAACGGAATCTCAAAGCTATAAAATATTTAACTCTCGCTCAAAGTGTATTCTCCTATTCCTTTTGCACCTACAAGTAAATAAGCAATAAGATTATTTCTGCAAATGTTTATCTCAACTAACACGAAGAAGGCAGAGGAATTGTTAGTAAAAGGGTAGAGAAGGTCATGTGAGCCCAATAGGTCAGATTTTTATATTATGAATTGATGTGGATTTTTCAATTAATATGGCGCTGACGATAATTTATACTTGTTTTCCATGTCACCAACTCTGGGTATTCTTTTCCTACCATTTCATTTATTTATTTTTTTTTTTTCATTAGACTTTTAGGAAAATGACATACCTTTGTATCTGTCGGTGGGAAAACTTCAACTCTACACATTTCCATTTCAGAACCTTAGTCACTATGTTGTCGCCAGCAGCCTTTACCAAATCGCCTTTCGCAATACCTCTTTGAACAATTTTAAAATCAATAATTTTGCGGAATTTAAGTCCATGATTGAACAGACCAAATATTTATTTGAAAGTTCTGCCAACCATATAGATATACCACAACCTTTTAATGAATTCAAGTTCTTTTTTATTTCTTGAATTCAAAATATTCAAATAACTGGTGCTGCTATGTTTGGGATGGTTCTATGAAATGTAGGCGTTGAAAACATTGCCAAACCCACTGATTTGCAGGACTTAAATTTCTGAAACAATATACCTACCACATAATAATAAAGAACTTGCTATTAAAGCATTTTCTTCCGGTTTCTTTCCTGATAAATCTTGTGAGCTCCAAGTAATGCATTACCACGTTAACACAGTTTTAATACACGACATTGTCCCTTTAATGTAATGGGAAATGGTTTTGAAAAGTGAAAATAGACATTTCAAAGCAACAATGATAATGTCACACTGTAGCCTCATTTCCATATATGATGAACATTCTCCTTGTTCTTCCTCTTCTTCTCCTGCCCCCTCTTCTTGTTTGTTATCGCTTGTATCAAAATATGAAGTATAGATTCGTAGAAATTTTCAATCAGGTTATCCTGATCTTCCTTATTGTTGCTTGTTTCGCAGATGTTTTCAGATTCCCAGAATATATTGTGAGGATATTTTCTTACGAATTCAATATTCACATTTTTTCATCACCTATTCTGAATTCTTTTTCGCTACTTTCATTCTCATCCCCTTCGTTGTCAGTCTTATTGCAAATAACACGATCATATTACTCAGAAACTGTTTTTACTATTTCGAGCCTTATATCGTTCTGTTCTTTGTCACTTTCTCTTGGATCAAGATGATCAAGGATCAATTGTCTCACTAGAACTTCAACTATCTTCATTTCTTCCTTATAATAGGAATAATTCCAAGTTTTAATTAAAGCCCTCTGAAATTTTCATCCGTCATAAACTACCATTTTAATGCCTGTGTATATTCATGGTTGTGCCCTTAAAATGGAAGGAACACAAATGAGTATTGGGACCACGCAAAAATAGTTTCTTTTGTTGCCCATATACTGCATCTTTTGGGAGATTTGTATTCTATGATCTATATGCGCTTTAAAATTTCCAAACTGATTCCAGATATTTAAATTCTTTCATTGATTTAATTACTCCATGGGTAATTTAACGTTTGTCCACTTTCCAACTTACTAAACAAATGCGCATGCAAAACAACACACAAACAAAAAACTGCCACGTAATCTTAACGCTTATATTACCCTACGATTATTTGTATCACTCAACAGTATCAAAATCTTATTCCTTTATTGAAATGAAGCAAATAAGGATTTTATTTATGGTAAGTGTGCACTTATTCTATTCCACATAGAATTTGGATATTACACTTTAAAATTCTTAACCGAAAGGGACGTTTTAGGAAAGAGTGTATTTGTGTCTGTATGTAAACACCATAACCTAAAAGGAAAAGTTGAAATGAATACTTAAGTTTCTAATTATAAGTCCAATAAAATTCCATACGTAGGCCTTGAGGAATAAAGCATTACTGTAAACAACCACTGAAGTGTTGCAAACCTGCTCTTAACAAAATACCTTTAGTTAACGACACTCATGTTGAAATTGGCCATGACTATGTAAAGGTAGCTACAACATTGAAGAAATGTTTTATTAGTAGTTAAGGTATCATTTATGATCTTATAGGAAAAGTAGACAATTTCAATACTTTTAAAATTGCTGCTAAACACTGCGTATTTCAAAATCAAGATTGTCTGAATGGCAAATTATCCTGACAGTGCTTATGCAGCTTTGTAAGCAGTCTCTATCTTCACTAGTGATAAATCCTTGTGAATTATATTTGATGCCTGTTTGAAAGTTACTTAATTTTATGTGTATTAAAGAAGTGAAAACAGCTTCTATGTATTGTTAATTAGATAAATTAATGACACATGGCAGCAAAAGTCTGGGGAAAGATTAAAGCAAGTTACATTTGTAATTACCTATACATATTATGATAGTTTTATAATTATAACTATAGGGAAGATATGATTTTGTTTCTGAAGTATCTCTCCTTTGTTTCTCTTTTGTCTTTTTTTTTCTTGCTCTTTTTCCCCATATTACCTGTGTATAATATGTTTTTATGTTCAGTATTCAAATATTTATGTCCATATGCATTATACTGTGCTATTTCGTTGACATGCTGAATTTTCACGGGAATTTATGGTTATTTGTGAACCCGCTGAACGCAATCCAATCCAATCCAAACCAGAACGACTGCCCCTGGCTGGCGGCACTGTGGCAATCTACAGGTGATTACGTCACACCTCCCTCTGAAGAAAGGTGACCAGAGATCCGCTGCATACAAAATCCTCTGCAGAGTACGAGGGAGTCTCTGGGAACACGAGACAGAATCCAAAGATACATTCAGCAGAAAACATCTATAAAACCTTCAATGTTTGGCAGATTGGATAACGTGGGTTTCGGTAGAAACATATTTCGTAATGTCAGTTATAAGGTTTTTGTATAGCGAATGGTTACTGTCGAGAATTTGTTGAATTGTATATCGAAGATTGAAACATAAATGATTATATATGAATTTTAAGAGTTTTACAAATTATGTTTAGAAGTGCGAGAATGTAACGAGTGTAACCGATTTATTTGCAAAATAATTACCGTCTTCTGTTTCTGTATATTACCACCCTCCAAGTAGTATCATATTTGATGATGAAGGAATGAAATTGGGGAAATAATCTTCAAATGACCCTTGAGTTCCATATGGCATAAAGTTACCCGATATCAGTTTAGTTTCTCAGAACAAGGGAAAATCTCGAAAAACCCGCATTCGGATAACTCATCTTAACCGAAAAAAAAATATTCATTTGACTTCTTAGAAAAATTTGTGCTGCTGTTTTCAAAAGTATGAAAAATCAACGCTGGATAAAATATATCTGCAACCATGTTAAAATATGCGATAGAATAAATTTTGCACTAGTTAATTCGCCTTCTATTTCTCATGCATGGACAGATTTAACAAGGTGATTGCACATAATTATATAAAACCATTTTAGATAAAAGCTTAAATTAGAAAATATTCAGCTTCTGTAAGGTTTCCTAAAGGTCTGTTCTGAACACAGCTTACAGTGTGGTCGTTCCACTCGAACTCCGATCTTCTGGTTTATACTGAAGTACTCTTTTTGCAATTATATTATGCATTCAAACTATTGCAATTCAATGTAGTGAATTTTTGCTTTTTGTGCCAGCTACTTATATTAGGTAACAGAAAGCATTATAGCAGCAAGAACTTTTTTAAATATCACATGTTTAACATATTTCCATGGCAAGTAAAACATTATCTTGAAGTTTCCGAGAAGAGCCTGAGAAGTCTTCTTTATTCAGAAATGAATTCTGTGCAACCGATAAAGCATAAAATGTAGACAGGAGCTTTCTGCAGCAAAATTCATAGGTACCTTTAGAACACACAATTTTTCCGATAATCTTTTTGTGTGTTATCATTTACGAGATAACAGATTTTATTGTTGTGAATGCCTTCTGATGTACATTGGCCAACGTTCATGATTGTTTTTTGCACTTACTTTAGCTGCGAGTGCCCCATAGAGAGGATTTGCGGTTTTGAATCCGATAAAGCTTATGGAGACGAAAATATGCCTGAGTGAGCTTAGTGTGTACGTGGGTATGCCATGTTAACAGAGGATCAAGGTACTTGACTGTTCGGTCAGAAGGCAACCATGGCAACTCCGTGTTGTAGAGTCCAATATTTACCGGGGTATGAGGCTTCTATAAGGTAAAGAGCTTTATCCGACACTTAGAGGTATTTGTAGACGTAACGACAATATGTCAGTGGTTTATGAACGAGTTAAATGTTGTATTTATAACACCATACTATCAAATATCGTGGGACAGTACGTGATTAAGTATCAGCAGTCTCTCGTTTATTTTAACCTCACACTCAGTAAGCCAGCGAGACTATCAGTGAAGAAACATGCCCAGCGAAGATTGCAAAGTTACAAAGACATCATCAGCAGAACAATGAGAGGTTAAGACCACTGAATTGTTAGCAAACAGCAGTAGGTACTTGACCGCCTCCGTAGCGCAGTTGGTAGCGCGCTTGCCTCTGGCGCGGAGGACCCGGGTTCGATCCCCGGTACCAGCATGGGGATTTTATCCCCTCTGGGAGGTCTGGCACGGGGTGCACTCAGCCTCGTTAGGTCCCGGGGGGACCAATTAAGGAGCTACTTGATTGGGAAGTAGCGGCCCCAGGTCTAGAAGACGCATAACTGGCCGGAAGGGCTCGGGGCACTGACCACGTCCCACCCTCCAATACTGCACCTTACCAATGACGCAGCGGCTGGACCTTGGCCCCTTGTGGGCTGTCGCGCCGGGGTTTAGTTTTAGTTTAACAATAGGTACTTGCTGTTAGTGGTGGGGGTAGGTGATAATTTGGGTGTGGCACAAAGTGCTCCAAATGTTGGTGAATGCAAATAGTTTAGCTAGCAGTTGGTAACATATGACTGTAGCTTACAGTTTTTCTTTTGTTTTGTTGGTTGCTAATAAAATGTACACGGAGTTTGTTACATAAAATGGCCGCCCTTGTAACAAAACTAATGCGTTTGTACTAGGCAAAAATAAAGTATCTGTCATTCTTAAAACTGGTTTGATTCCATCCCGAAACACCGAACACAGCATTTTGGAACTCTTCACGACCGCTGCATTTTCACATTTGTCTTCACCACACACACGTAATGCCTAAAAGGGAGCACTGTTTCGAAGGCATTTCGTAAACTTCGCCTCTGTTTTTACTATCTCTACCGTATGTCAAGATTCGATGTCGAGATTTCAGCGGAAATATGTTTTGAGGTACCTTCACTCAAACAACAGCGATTTTAGAAAAAGGTTCGTGTGAATAACTCAAAAACGAGAAGTCACTTAGAAACCAAACTTGCTATTTCAGTTTAATATCTTTTAATAATGTGACACATAGATTTTGAAGAAAGTTCCTCAAATGTAAGCTCTTTGAATGGGAAAATAGTTTCGAAATTTTGATTTTCTCAAAAATAACTAACCATTATGATTAAAATATCATATGTTTGAAATATGTTTCTGGCAATGAAATGTGTATTTTGAATTTTCTTACTATATTATGAATTTCACATAGCTGGTGCACCGTAAGGCATAGACCACATTGTAACGTTTTATAAAAAGA
This sequence comes from Tenodera sinensis, assembly GCA_030765045.1. Lineage (NCBI taxonomy): Eukaryota > Metazoa > Arthropoda > Insecta > Mantodea > Mantidae > Tenodera > Tenodera sinensis. Next base: position 54,055,727 of record CM060970.1, read on the forward strand.
GCAGGGGGTTTCACAATGCCTACGACGATTATTTAAAATATTTGTCCACTAGTCCCACGTAAGCGCCATTTTGCGACGGTGAAACTAAGAATATTTACCAAAATTCTCTATGTATCTCGGGCGCATTACGGGTCAACAATTAATTGAATTGATTGTTCTATAGATTCACGTTAAAACGTTTGTTTCTATTTCAATCACACACAAATTACAAAATCTCATGGCTTGGCGTCCTTTTTTTGCATCACGCTATGGGGTTCACACTTCCACAAACACGGACTATATATTTTTATAAGTTCATATTCTTCTATTTCATCCCACTTCGGAGATTATACACTTGTTCTATGCGTCATTATTTTGCGTTCCTTCACCACCAAAAATGTTCGTCTAAAATAACACTATACACAGACAAATTATTAAATTTATGCGGACTTTGTCATTTTAGGTGAGACGCCTACCCAAGCCATGGAAAGAAGACAATTGAATCTACACTTTACCAACTATAATTGCCATTCTTAAGTTTAGGAGGCCTTTCTGCTGCCCCTATAATTCTGTATTGAACTGTTTTAGAGGGCTTACATAGAAATATCGTCTCAACATATTAATATACAAAAAAAAAAAAAAAAAAAAATGTAAATCTCGTTAAAAAGCACAAGCTATTTGCAAATTCATTTTTTTTGTGGAATGAGCCATTTCGGAGGCATTCCTTGTTATTTTTGTGCCTTTTACAATACTTATATTTGTCTCAAATGAAAGGTGGTTATTCATTTTTTTATCTTTTGCAAAGAGAAAGGAATTTTAAAGCCCTCGTATAGCGAGCAGGTTTAAACATTTTACTGTCACTCAAATTCTACTTTAGTCTCATATTCACCTTGAACTACAAGAAAATTAGCAATAGGATAATTTCTGCTAACGTTTATCTCGATTAACATGAAGATGGAGGATCAAGAGTTTGTAAGTATAGTTAGTACAAGAGTAGAGAAGGTCATGTGGCTACAGCACAATATATTTTTCAGTAATGCATTTACACTATTCCATGTATAGTAGTGCTTGTTTCAATATTGATGAATAGAATGAAATTCCAATATAAGCCACTATTGTGTAATTTTCTGCAGCTTCTATGGCTAATATTTTATGCCTGATAGCTCTTTCAGTCATTGGATTAAAACTCTTAGAATGAAAAAAGAAAGCCGAAACATAGATGATCTTCCCTATTCTCGTACTATTGTATGTTTTTATACAGACTCTACGAGCTATTCTTAAGAAAGCTTAGTTTTTATCCGTTTCAACTTTATCCGCAGAGAGCGACTTACGACACTACAAATTTTAAGGTCCAACAGGGAAAGGTATTCAGATGTTGTGAAACCGAGTCCTTATATGCTACTCTAGAAATGTCACTTTTAAATGATAACATTATTCTAAATTTAACTCAATAACAATGGATATTTTGGAAAATAATACTCCCATAAAAGGCTATTCAAAATTAAGGTAATGATTTAACAAGCCTACAGCTTTTTATTTATTTGCTATGGTTTGCCAATGACACAAGATTCATTAGAAATTTTATTCAGTTAAGCAAAACGCTAATAGAAATTCTTTCAATTAAAATAGTTAGAAATCTGTGATTTGCATTGCAAATTTGCGAACATAGTCAATAAAACACTCCAAGAAGGTTAATTCAAAAAGTTCAAACGTCAAAATGAAGTCAGCCTTACAGCTTATTCCTAAACAATTCAAGATATACAGGCTGGAAGGGAACTCATTAAAGTGATATATACCACTGGTAGATTTCGCTATTTGAAACGCACTTTGTATCTTAGATTTTTGTCTCTGACCATTTCCTACGGTGATATTTTAGTTTTGTCGAAAACTAGCTAGCAACACTTCAAATAGTGTCATTTTCACTAGGTCAGTACATAAACAAACTCAGCAGCGTGGTGTCTTGTGAACGTACACAGCCTTACAAGGTAATTCCATATTTACTGTGCGAGTGTAGGCCAATAAAAATCGATATCTCCCAAATACTACACCACGCTGCAAGCGATTGACCTGTTCATCCACAAGTCTTTCCAATTCCCTGACCAACAACAGTGCAAGGTTGCCGAGTTACTTCACATCAAAATCCATTTTTTTTTCGAAATCGGCTGATCAAAGAACAAAATGCCAATAGACCTTTTTGTGCTTTGCTTCTATGAAGCACATATTAGAAGGAATGGCTTCCCTTCCACCCTTTATTACATCCCTTCTAATATACGCTTCATATAAGGATTACAGAAAAAGTCTAATGACATATTGTTCTTTGATTTCGAAAAAATAAATAGTTTTCGTTCCAACTTGGATGCGTAGTTCTACAAGAATGTACGAGGATAAGTTGTAAAATTGCAATCATACCGCAGCATTAATAAAACGACGGAAAAAGTTACAACGCTATGTGCAATAAAAATACCTAATGGAGAAGCTTTATCAGAAATATATTCCATCAGTTTGTATAATTTTATACTTCGCACGGGTTATATAAATAGTAGTGTTCCCGATAAGAAAAATGAAGCAAAGTGGGAAGTAAAAAAGAAGCTTGAAATAGGATTTGAATGATTGTTAGCCAACCACCGCTTAGCCAGTTCAGCTATACCGAACACGTGAGCTTAGTCTCACTGATTAAACCTATATCTGCAAGCCTCAAACCCAAAACTGGAATCATTTTTAATTCTAGTCCACAACTTAGTAGAAACACAATAGGAACACATTTCTGCAGGTGCACTGAAGTTGAATTTCTAATCTTTGCCCGTTAATGTAGCAGGATTGCTGAAATATAGCTTTTCAAAACTGCGAGGTGAGCTCATAGCTGCCATGTCCTCTGAACAGCAAGGGAAGCCTATGAACAACTTAATTCTCATACTGTCTAAGCAAGTACGCCTGAGAGGTAGTTAACCCTTCACGCAGGTCTCACTGAATTTGGGTGTTTAGTTTTGTAAAATATACTACATGAAGTTAAACAGATAAGCTATTGTGTTCTTTTCCTTTTGGTCCACCACTTCTGGAAAATACTATACAGCGTCTATAACACTGTACTGCATTCTGGAGACAATTTTTAATGGTTTAGTTTTCAATTTTCACTCTCCCTATTTTGGGTTGCTGATTCCAATGTATTATCACTTTTCTTCTAACACGTCCCAGATTGTTTTAAAGAATGAACAACATTTTTATACTATTTCATTACCAATTTATATTTATGTCACTGTAGAAGATAATTGTCATACTTAAGAAGCTGGTGCTTATTAGAATTATGTAATTTGTAAACAATTGATATAGCTGATATTTTACGTGAAGGAATGCTCCTCTTTTCCCTGTTCTTCCATAAGCAATGAGAAGTACTTTCTCTTTTAGGCTACCAATGATAGTCTGCCATCATGTTAACTGTCCAAGCACTATGGAGTCTTCTTTCAATGTGTTTAAAATATTTATCATTATTTGTGTTAAACATAATGTGTGGCTAACGAAAAAGACAGGTTGCGGTACGAATCGGAGTTACGTAGTAACGGTAGTCTGATGCATGGCCAATATTGTATATCATCATGATAAAAGTGTATATTTTTTATGAATTGAACCAGCAATTTTTACTTTCTCTACTCATAAGTAGAGGAAGTATTGTATCCTACCCAAAAATTCCATGGCATTTTTACAGTGTGTGTGCGTGTGTGGGGGGGGGGGGTGTATGTATGTGTGTCATTCTGTGGACAGCATAACTCAAAAACGAAAAGTTGGTTAAAAACCAACCAAAGTTGGTATTTAAGTTTAATATCCTTGAATGTCATCTGTTGCACTCGCATGACTTTCTCAACTCTTGCACGAACCATTCTCACAAACTGTTATTCCAACATCTTCTTCATGTTAGTTGAGATAAAAATTTGTACAAATTATCTTATTGCTTACTTTCTTGTTGGTACAAGAAGAATATGGGAATATAGTAGATTTTGAGCGACAGTCAAATCGTTTAAAGCTTTGAGATCCCGTTCTCTCTGCGCGGTTAACATGCAAAAAAAAAATCAACAGCGATGTTCCATTTCACGAAAGTTTTGTTTCCCGAAACTGACACAAATAACAATGATATCTCCAAAATGGTTCACTACAAGAACATTTTTTCAGACATAAATGTGTGCTTTAGCGAGATCTAAATTTTTTGTGTATTAACAAATTGTTTATCTCTTACGGTTTACGAGTTATTAAAAAGTCATCCAGAGTAAACAGGACTACATAGGCTATAGCCAGAAAATTCAAACTATACATTTCATTTGTCATAAAAATATCTTGAAGAAATTACATTTTAATCAAAATCGTTTGAGCCATTTTCAAGAAAATTAAAATTGTCGAAAAATGTTCCATGTGAAGGGTAGTTTAGGGTGGGGCCATTTCCTTCAAAATCTTCATGTCGCAACCTTGAAAGACATTAAACTTAAATACCAACTTTGGTTTTTAACCGACTCTTTGATTTTGAGTGATATTGTCCACAGACACACACACACGCGCGCACACACTCACGGACCATTTTCTAAAAATGCTTTTTTTGAGTTCAGGGGGCCTCAAAACATATATTTCCGCTGAAATCTCGATTTTGAATTTTTTAGTTGAATACAATACTTCCCCTGCTTACGTTCAACTCAGCGCCAAAAATTTTTGGGCGGACATGTATTAATATGAAAATAACATTTTTGATGCAGAGCATCTTGAATTTTTCACACACCTGAAAATGGAGTAGAATCCAATATGAATGACCCATCTGGGGTCTGAAATGTAGAGAAAATGTTTATATGGAAGTAAAAGAAATTATGTTGCTTGCATAATAGGTTTGATTTGTTGAATTCGATACCTTAATCTGGAGAGAAGGTGTGTGGCATGCAAATGTATCGTTAATTTACTATAGAAAGTGTACCAATTTACTGATCTGTGGGTATGGGGACTCCAACAGATTATGGGAAGTATGTTATCTGGTTTTCATTTGTAAGTAACACCATCTGTTGGTTTCGGTGCGGAAGGAATTTAGTTTCGTCACAATGGTTGATAGTTCACAGGCTTGTGAATCACCGTTTTATTTGACCCATCTCTTTCACGCTCCCCAAAAAGAATACGTCTTTCTCCGCTCTAAAAATCAGTAGGTCAATAAACAAAGGCTTTTTGTGTAGCCAGTAGGAAAGCGCACCCAACTGAGCAATAATGACCCTAGTTTTACTGTAGGATTTTAATTCTAGTCGAATACAAACAGAACAGAAATAAACAGATTGAAAATGAGTTGGATCCCTTGGGATATATTCCAGAAAATTGCGCACTGCTGTGGACATACGAATGCTGACTGGTTCCTTTTGGTATTTACTTTGCTGCGTTTGCCGAATCTGCAATAAACACAATAAAATTGACCTATTTCTCCATAACGGAAATGTATATGAAATGTTATTGCTTAAATCAGCATGTAGTCCACTGCCATTGAAAAAACAATAGAAACACGGATTTAATTACTTTCAGTTGGACGTTTGTGACAATTCCTATGAAGTTCTGGAGCATTTATTTAAAGATGCCTCGGAATTCTGCACTTTTGCAATTCTGCAACTGGGCTCCGTTTGAGATCGTATATCTGTTGGGATGAGGTGTCGACAGAGACTTTTCTCCCAATTTTCCGTTCTTCTGAGAGAAGTAATTTCCAGGGTCTCATTTTAACCTACATTATCCCGGTTTCATTCACCGTATCTGCAGCATTTATTTGATCTGTGGCAAGTAAGTGACTTCAAATTGATTAAGAATCAGAATAACCATAGTTTGAACATTTATCTAAACAACTTGTAGACTTAGATTTCCTGCCTAATGCCCTTGTGTTTCTTTGAAGTCATTGAAACAAATACTACTTAATACGTTTAAACAAAGAGTTGGACTCTTAGGGTACCACAAAGTCAAATTACAAATTATCTTATTGCTTATTTCCTTGTAGGTGCAAGAGGAATATAGGAATACAGAAGGATTTGAGCGATAGTCAAATATTTTAAAGCTTGAGATCCTGTTTTCTTCGGACGCTTAACATATAAAAAAATGAACAACGATGTTCCATTTCACCAAAGTTTTTAAGTTTTCCGAAACTGACACACATAACAAGGAATATCTCCGAAATGGTTCACTCTATAAAAATATTTATTCAGACATAAATTGTGTGTTTTAGGAAGATCTAAATTTTTCGATATGATTTTTCGTACGGTTTACGAGTTATTTAAAAGTCATCCAGACTAAACAGGACTACATAAGCTATAGCCAGAAAATTCAAAATATACACTTCATTTGTCATACAAATACCTTAAACATATGGCATTTTAATCAAAATCGTTAAAGGAAACCATTTTTAACCGACTTTTCGGTTTTGAGCCATATTTTTCTCGTGCAGTCAAATACAGAGGCAGATAGGCATCTCGTGAAATCTAGAATCGAGTTCGCAGTAAAAATAGCGTTTATGGATGCAGTTAAGGAGTAAATATCTTTCTAAGTTCTATACGGTACAAAATCCAAGCCAAGTTAGCATAAAATGTCAAAAAGAGACCCCAGATAGTTTAAGATTTCTAGCTAAGTTTCAACACATTCATTTATAACGAATGTATGAAAATTCAATAGAGATTTGCTCATGGTTTACATTAGAAGCATATGGTAAAACCAACTATTTGTCTTAGTTTGTTTAGTTGCGAACTATTAGTCTTAGTTTGTTTAGTTGCGAATAAACGTCGAGTGCTTAAAATAATCCTTTTCCTGAAGAAATATGAGATATCAATAACTGTACAGAACATAACGTTTTAAGGCATTGTCCACTAACTTTCTAAACTGCTCTTATGATAAATAGGTTTAACCCTTGACCAGAAAGCTGCTTCCTGAAGCTTTTTGTTTGCGTCGACTGAAGTGCAATTGCGGAATGGAAGAAATTCGGGCTTAGAAAACTGCAACTGTGCTGTTATCAGCCGTGGGCCAGATTGCAAGAAGAGTTTTCTTCTGGCGGTGTGCTGGGATTTTAAACACCCCGAGCCATTACTTCCACACCCCTGGGAATGTCTCATACCCTTTTTTAAGCTAGATGCCACATTTAATCCCCAGGTCGACCCAAATCTTCCATTTTAGAAGCGTTCTCTCATTTTTTGTTGTTTGATTTACTGGAGCTTGCGATTTGAATCTTAAGAGGTTTTAAATGTAGAAGAGCTGCAAAGTGCTATTTTCCGTGGTTTGCACCTCTCCAGAAATTGTGCTTTCTGAAATTATATCACTGAATATTATATCCAAACTACTGTGAAACCCAACGGATGTCTATAAATCCAGCAACTGAAATATGCAAAAGGCTACTTTTTGCACCAAGTATTTTATAAAATATATGCTGCCGCTTTAGAAGAAATCCTTTCTCTTTTCATCTGAAGTGTTGAATGATAAATATTTTCTTAGACGAAATGGCGAAAATTCACTCAAAATTATATTTGTGCATTATCCAAGCATAATTACCCTATTTCTGGCACCAGTAATTACCATGGTAACAAGACATCAATGACATCATCACAGCTACAACATAATTTTCTCCAATGTGCTTGTAAGAAAACGTGAAATCGTCACTCTCAAAATTGCAGCAACAGCCAAATACAAGAATCACGTCAAATGAATGCATTTTTCACTTCTTCATCCACAAAACTCTTCATATACTTTTTCGCAAACACCTTATGATTTTTTCTGGTTTTATCATTACTTTCCATTTTCCTCTATAAGTATTGAAACAAATGAAACATTTGCTTAGCAACTGCATTACGTCATACATCTTGATCTCTGGTACATTATAATACTTCATTTAGAAAATGCATTAATAATTTTTACGTATTTTAATGCTAAAATTGCATGAAACGTTGGATGTAACACGTGTATAATTTTTTAATTGTGACTCTCGTAAAAATTAGCACGTTCGCTTTCCTCATGCGGTAAACGTAATAACTGTGTCACAATCAGTCAGATTACACATTAGTTACAGCTTTATTCGTTGGAATTTCCTCTTTGACAGGTATTTTATCATTTTAGGCACAATGTTCACTTTTAATTGAATTTTCAAAAGCTATGCTACGTATATCTGCCATTCTATACAGTGGATTCGATATCACTTTCTAGAAAAATCATACTCCTCTGCACTTTGGAGTAAAATGGTAAGTATTAGCCATTTTTAGTTCGAAAAGTTACTAGTGTTAAGTACGAAAACTTGGGTGTTCTAACCGCGTGATTGCTTTCGTTAAAATATAGGACTTTTGTTTGTCTATATTTACTTTCTCTTCTACTACGTATAATAAGTCGGGAATTATTGTATTTGACCAAAACAACCCTTTTCGAAAGTTTTGATTTTGTAAAAAATGACTAACGATTTTGATTAAAATGCCAGATGCCTGAGATATTTTTATGGCAAATGAAATGTATATTTTGAATTTTCCAGCTATAGTCCTGTGGTTTTGTTTACCCCTGATGACTTTTGCATAATTGGTAGACCGTAAGAGATAGACCAAATCTTACTATACAAAAACTGTAGATCACGTTATAAAGCACAGTTTATCTCCAAATGAATACTTTCGGAGATATTCCCTTTTATAATCAAAATTTTGCAATACTTAAGAGATCGTCCTTTTCCTCATTTTTTACTTGTTGGTCATGCCTAGAGAATGGAATTTCAAAGTCATAACATAGCGACCATATCCCTTACACCTAGAAGAAAATTAGCAATAAGGTGATTTCTAAAAATCTTTATTTCGATCAGCATGAAGTAGGTGCTTTTGTGTAGAGAAAGTCACGTGAGTGCAACACATCAGATTTTTGTTTGCCTTAGAACAGCTTTTTTCTAAGTGACGTTTTGTGGTATAATTGAATCTCTTTACCGGGAACTATTGAAAATATCTAAATTCAATTAGAATGTTGTAAAAGCAAACTCTAATTGCTGCTTCGGATTTTTTTTGGTGTTAGTAATATGACTTTTAAAAGGAAACTAGTTTCTGATAAATGTATATCAGAAGATAATCTGATCTTCCTTAAAAAATAAACCTACGGACAAAAACACATCAGCATAGTCAGAAGGCCTGACTCGCCATAAATTCCGTAAAACATCTTAATGTGGTTCCTGAGGAGGAATTTAATTAAGTCATTGAATTACATAGGGGAAAATGGGGCAATATGGAACAGGGTTCTAAAACAGAGCACCATGTTTTCTACCACGTAACATGTCATTCTAATTTCTATTCTCGACTTTCCTTTTACCGCTAGAAGCAGATAACTTTGTTTTCATGTTGTTTATGTTTGTTAGTGGAAGTATTGTATCTCACGAAGCTTGAAACATTTAAGAAGGGAAGAAAAAACAAAAACCCCGGCGCTAAATCCCATGAAGGGCCAAGGCTTGCCGCCCGGCCGCTGCGTCTCCCATCTCTGCCCACTATAGCCGTCATGGGTAGGGTGCAGTATTGTAGAGAGGACGTGGTCAGCACCCCGAGCCCTCTTGACCAGTTATGTGGCATTCAGGACCTGGGGTCACTACTTCGCTCCTCGACGAGGCTGACTGCACCCCGTACCAGACCTCCCAGTGGGGGAAAATCCTCATGTTGGTACTGGCGCACTAACAACGTAAGATTCATTATTATTACTACTGTTTATGTTAATTTAAATGCCATGTTTTTCTATTCCAAACAGTTGCTTATTTACTGAACTGCAAACTGCTATACGTATTCAATAATTTTATTATAATGTAATAATGCAGGAATAAATGAAAATGTTATCATGGAGCATTTTATGGAGTGAGTGGTGGGGGGAACCGGAGTACCCGAAGAAAGCCCGCCCAGACGCCGCTTCGGCCATCACGAATACCACATGCGGGTTCCTGGGATCGAACCCGGGCCTCTTTGGTGATAGGTGAATGGTCTAATCATCCGGCCACGGTGTCGCCAAAATTTTCTATTGACCATTTTAAACATAAATGCATTTGAAGTCCAAAATTATCAGGAATAAAAAAGTTGTCTATATTACTTCCCTTTCCCCTAGTGACTATTCTTAGTCACTTGTTACAGTTGAGAATTACTTCCTTAAATTCGGATTTAGCTGTGAAAGAGTAACGTGGATGTTGTGTGACGTGTTTGTAACAATGATGCCAGGATGATGAGGTAGCGAGTGTGTAGACCAGATACACTTCAGCACAGCGAATAGTCTGGAGAGAATGTCCGCAGATAAATGAACTATTATGTACCAACTCCAGGGAAGAGAAAAAAGAATGGCCTGCTGAGCAAAAGCGGATTATCCTGGCTCTTTTGTAGGTTATCTTCCAAAAGGACTTCCAAAGTTAGGGATTTGTTTCCGGAAATTGCAAATGTCTGAGAACATACACAAAGCGCATTCGTATGCATCGCGCATGCTCAGATTACAAGGCTACACTTTACGACCTTTAGTTCCGCTGTATCTTCACCATTGTTGGCCAGCTTGGTCATCAACCTCTCTTTGCTTTATTTGCTCTGTAGCACTTCTTTTGTCATGCTGAATATCATACTTGCATTATTGTATGTCATCTTGTATGTAGAAGTTTATTTTGAAGGTGTGTGAAAGAGAATCTGCGTTAAATTAAAATGCTGGTATACTTGCGTGAAAGTGATATACAGCCAAAACAAATACAGGTATACACAAAGTTGTGAAGAATTGTTGTCACTGTTTCTGAGACAAAAATGTCCACCTTCTGTGTGGCTTAGCATAGTGATTCCTTCCTGCATAGTAGATTTTATCATCTTTGTTTGTTTATTTAGAGAGGTAGAGATACAGTATGGACGAAAGGGTATTCCACACTAAGCCAACCGTTGACACAATTGCATGTCAGACCCCGGGAGGAAGAGATGAGTGCGCTCGAAGGGCGTATTAGAATCCGGGTGTGTAGTGTGAGCTAGCTTGAGGGTCCCTATCGTGTGCTGCAGACTTCATCTCGACACCAAAGTACGCCAAGCAGCCACCAGCTTCACGGGTTTCGATAATGGTCCGTTACAGTAGGTTAGGCGACTACAACGCCACCCATCCGTAAATACGCAAGGTAACTATGTAGCCCGACTACAATGGAGTGCTTAGAACCAATGCGACTGTGAACGTGGCAGGACCAAACGTTTCCAAACTGTTCAAGGAACTTTCTAATGCTGGCCTATTTATGAAAAGGTACATTCAAAGAAAAATCCGTGCTAATTTTCCTCGACTATATAAGCAAATGGGCTGTTGAGAGAAGCTAGTCGTTATGTGCTAAACGAGACAGTGTGTTTATATCAGTGTTAAAAAGTTTGAGTGTCGTCAGAGACAATAATTGTACACACTTAATAGTCGCGTCGAAAACCTTTGTTTTGTGAAGCAGTTTTTAGCTCAGTCAGCTTAAGCGAGAGTTAGTGTATCGTCGGAAGATGATAGAGCGGAACTGAAAGACAGTTAAATATGTGTCAACGCTACAAGACGACAGAACACCTTGAGCCGCAAGGTCACCATGAATTGTAGAATTTATTAAGATAATTAGAGGACTGAGTTTTGTAACTAAATGTTAAAGGAAATAAAGTGACAGAACAGATAACTGGGCTTTTTCATTTGTGACAATGGTGTCAGAAGTGGGATTTGTCACAGTAGTTAATAATTTTTCCAGTATTGATGAATGACGAAATGGATAATATAGCCTATTTATCACCACATATTTACCAGTAAAGTCGCTTATTTACAAAAAATCAAAACTCAAGTGAGATTTGATTCTCTCACGGCTAAAAGGAAATATATAACGATTAGAAGAAATAAATACAACCTTACGGCAAGTAACTTACTAATTCAATTGACTGAATCGCTTCCATTTATTTTTTATGCTATGTCGTACTTTTTGGTGAGGATAACTGCGAATATGTATACAGAAAGGAAAGACGATCGTAAACAAGTTAACAACTACTAGGCGGGTGATAAAACAGACAAATGTTAGGGAGGTGATAAAAATATGGAATAAGCAGCCATGAATGGTGGAAACACGCCGTTTCTTAGCGGTTGAAGGTAAAAAAAATGTCCAATACAATCACACATTTACAAGCGTATTACGAAACGGGTATTTGTTAATTTGTTAATGTACATCCCTCTATCAAATCCAAATAAATACACTGTTCAAAACGAACAAAAATGAATTGTGCTTAGCTATGTATATTCGAAAATCAACACCTACCTTTTATGATCTACGTAGCCGCTAATGTGGGGCAATTTGGTTGGGGGTTTGACACTTTTTTTAAAATGCCACCTATGTAAATCATGTCGAACGTGGAACCTGACCCGAGTCACACGTGCCTGCCACGGGCCCCCATGGGACATCTCCCCCTCCCCAGGGACTACCACCTCTCCCTTTTCTCCCGCTCCAAATCGAAATCATCTTACCAATTCGACGACGATTTTTTTCCAATTTGGTGTCCTTCAGATGGGGCAAGTCCAAATGAGCTCCACAGGGTTTTACGGAATAAAAGAGAATGAAGGAGCTGGAGGGGGTAGAAGCAAGATGGAAGGAAGAGCCTGCAGGGAAGGAGGGAGAAAATCTTCTTTGGGATGAAATTTCCCTTCCTTTATCTCCTATACTATATTCTGCTCTACCATCTTTTTCACTTTTTCTTTCACATTTTTTTCTCTCTTTTAGCATTTTCCCCTTCTTTCCTTATCGCATTTAAGGTCTTCTTTAACCTGTATTTCCTATAAAATGCTGTGAAACAGAAAGCACTTTCTGTATCAAGATATTGAAATATTTATTAGAAAGAGTGCCTGAAAGATTTTAACTTCTTTAGTCAAGAAATTCGATTAGTTCTTCATTCTAAATTATATTCGAGTAGACTGTAATAAATGTACTTCCTAAACCGCCAGTAATAACAGACTGCTTATGCTGGTCAAGTGGGCTTTGTAATACGTAAGCCAAATTCCGATATATTTAAATGTTTCTTTCCTCTATGCCATGGGATAGTGTTATTAATTTATCTACTACGTATAGCAGATTGAACAATTGTATTCGGCCAAAAATTTCGATGTCGGGATAAGATAACTTCTCACTGCCCTTCAAATGTGTTTGAACCAAGACCGAGGTGTGATAATATGCTACAAATTTTGCATCTGAAATACAACTTTTACTACACGATTTTCTAAATTCTAAGAATTTGTTTCCCTTTCTAATTATCAGAAGTGGCCTATTTGTGTATTTACAAGTCTAATTTCTTGACGTATTGAGTTTTAATTAGCGGAAACATTAGCTGATGAATTTGTTGTTGGATAAGTTCATCGAAACACCCAATTGCCTTAGCTAAACTGACAATTTGTGCTTTAACATTATGCATTGATTTTAACATTTACATTTTTCATTATGTTTTTATCTATCTCCCTGTGAGGCACTTTTATTATGTAAGCTCTCATAAGAAAACGTCAAATATTGATATTTTTGGTAGAGGATTGCATTATTTAATGAAAAAATAACATTTTAAAATAGTGCGAAAAATATATAGTGTATCTGAAATTTGTTTGAGAAAAGTAAATTTTGTTATATACGTCTGTAATTCCAGAGCACTATAAATCTTTACAAATCAGAATAAAGAGGATAAAATCCAATGCTACATAAAGATTCAGTCTCGTCATTGTATATAATCTAACACTAGCTTTTCCGTCGCCAACGGCGGAGAGCCGTTGCAGAAAGTTAAGGAACCGAGATCGCTCCTTAGAAAAAGGTAAAATATCTGATATGCTACACTCACATGTGTTTCTCTGCTCCTGTAGTAACTATTCTTACAAACGCTTATTCCTCTATCTTCTTCGCGTTAATAGAGATAGAATTTGTAGGGAGTATCGGTTGCTAATTTTGTGTGAATAATCTTCGAACGATAGTCAAATCTTTTGTACTCTTTAAAATTCCGTTCCCTTTCCATGGCCAAAGGATAAAAACATGAACAACGACCTTACATTTGAGAAAAGTGTAAGTATTGCAAAACTCGCACAAATAAAGTCTTCATAAAAAGTGCATTTGGACATAAATTGTGTATTTTAAAGAGATCAAGACTTTTTTTACTTTCTCTACTGGTAAGTAGAAGGAACTATTGTATTGCACCCAAAAATTCTATGTCAAGATTTTATTAGAAATACATGTTTTGAGACTCACTGAATCAAAAAAAAAAAAAAAAAGAAATAATAATAATTTTTAGAAAATGGTGTGTGTGTGTGTTTGTGTGTGTGTGTGTGTGTGTGTGTGTGTGTGTGTGTGTGTGTGTGTGTGTGTGTGTGTGTGTGTGTGTGTGTGTGTGTGTGTGTGTGGACAGCATAACTCAAAAACGAAAATTCGCTTAAAAACTAAACAAAAGTTGTTATTTAAATTCAATGTCTTTCAAGGACGCGACACGAAGATTTTGAAGAAAATAGCCCCACCCTAAACTACCCTTTACACGGAAAATTTTTCAAAAATTTTGATTTTCTGAAATGGCTCTAACGATTTTGATTAAAATACCATATTTTTAAGATATTTTTATGACAAATGAAATGTATATTTTCAATTTTCTGGCTATAACCTATGTAGTCCTGTTTACTCTGGATGACTTTTGAATAACTCGTAAACCGCAAGAGCTAGACAAAATCTTGCTGTACAAAAATTGTCGATCTCGCTAAAACAAAATTTATGTCCGAATATTTTTTTTTTAGTGAACCATTTCGGAGGTGTTTCATTTCGTGAAATGCAACGTCGTTGTTCATTGTTTATATCTTAAGTGTGTAAAGAGAACGGGATGTCGAAGCTTTAAACGATTTGACTATCGCTCAACGCCTACTGTATTCTAATATTCATTCCCTTTGCACCTACAAGGAAATAAGCAATAAGATAATTTCTTTAAATTTTATCTCGAGTAATACGAAGATGTAGGAATAAGAGTTTGTAAGTATGTTTAGTACAACACTAGAGAAAGTCATGTGCGTACAAGACCTCAGATTTTACGTAAAGAAATGATCATCTCAGAGCGGTTCTGGAACTTTTCACGACAATTACTAGTCTGCCCAGTAGCAGCTTCACCTCTCGAACATTTTGCAGGATCTACCGGATTTTGGCGTCTGCCCCTGTGTTTATAGTGGCATAATTCTACAACTCAATCATTTCCTGTTGGCTGAATTTTTCGCGTCACTACTTAGTCTTATCGCCACGCATTTACGAGCTTACATCTTACTGCTTTTTAGATGTGCCCCATCTGATCTTGTCAAAATGGATTCCGGACGACACAGTGTGACACTTAAGTGTGTTGTCTCTTTCTAGCCTGTCGTGGGGATTACAACATAATGAGACAATAGACTTCTACGCTCCTGGATTGAGGCAATAGACCCTGCACCACGCAAGCATCATAAATTTGACTTCCGAACTGTAAGCTTCAAACAGTTTAACGTTGAGTTAAATTACATTGATACATTGATAACTCAACTATTATTTTACATATACAAATTAAACGTTTTTGCCCTTTTTAAAATTCTCTTCTTTACCTTTATATAGGACTCTCACTCCCTAGGACTTACAATCCAATGCCTAGGGCTTACTAAGTAAATATTCAGGCTGGTCATCATCGAATCAACATCAGCAGCCCCAATACTAATCTATTACCCTACGAAAGAGGACACAACGAACATGCCAAGGAAAGTAAGGAGCTATAAATAGTTTCACTTATCTACTTTAAAAAGTATTAATATTACCAGCCCATAATTATGAGCTTCTCAAACTTTTAAATGCAATTTCTAAACTTCTAGTTTTTACCCCTCCTCTAATAGCTCCTCGACAGTCCTTATTTGTAACTTTTCCATAATCAACATTAGTCGGGATAATTATCCTCTTCATTTTACTTATAGCTGCGAGCTATCCTAAAACGTGAAATACAAGTTGAAAGCTCTCATGAGGGCCCTCCCTTTGCTATAACACACCTGTCTCCCCACACACAAGAGCACGATTTTCGCCATGCTCATCTTTTGTGAACCCCATTTTCCCCAGCCCTAATATACTCATTTGATAATTTAGTGTAGGGGAATGTTATTCGCACAAAAGAGGCAGCCGGATAATCGATGCGGCATATTATCCCTTGATGCAAAAACAATCGTACAATTGTACGAGCACCCTCGTGCTCCAACCCCACACACACATATACCAGCAGAATTTCAAATAACAAGCGCACTTCCAAAACTACCACACATACACATACACATTCATTAATATCAAAATTCTTCTCACAATGTAAAGGCCTCAATAAATGTTTTCCTTCAGCTTCTTTATTATTACTCCTTTTGATCTAGATCTCAAGTGCTTTTCTCTCTTTTTTTTACTCTCTTATCTTATCCTTATTATTTACCTTCCTCCCACGGTTTTCTGCTCCAGTGCACTCAGCAGTTTTTGCTTATTGTTCCGGCGCCATTCCAATAATGAAGAGAAAGAAATTCCACCGTTTTCTTGCATTCTTTTTATTTCGCTGGGAAATAAACCCGCTTTTGTTTTAAAAATGCCTCAGGACGTGTATTCCAAACAATCAGGAGTCTAGTGCTTCCAGGGTGTGAGTGGAATTTTTAGGAAAATAAAAACTTTATCTCTGTTGCATTATACCAAAATGAAGTGTGTGTGTGTGTGTGTGTGTGTGTGTGTGTGTGTGTGTGTTTGTGTGTGTGAGTGTGTGTGTATGTGTGTTGCTCCTTGCTTGCTTCCGTTTTAGTCATTTATGTGCTGCATTTGTTCCCAAGGACCGTGCGATTATATACGGAATTATAATTATGAAGGATTAAATTGCTGTTGTTATAGGTAAGAGAATTAGATGGCAACACAAAGTAATTTTAATTCTTTATAAGAATATAAGAGATCGTCGTGTAAAGTAACATACATATAAGTCTGTAATTTCATTTGCATAGAAGTGGTAATCTAAATAGATGTTAATATCAGCAAAGGACGACTGATGCATTACATTAATGATAATTTTCCTTCCCCAGTCTTCAATAAGTTGTTTCTACAAAATCTCATTACTCTAGCTACTTTCAGTTCTTTTCAGTTACAAATTTTCTACCAGACGATAGCGTTCCTAACCTCAACTCAGCCCAAAATATCAGTTACCGAAATTTAAGACCGAACACCTGAATTGCAGAAAAAGAAGTAATCATATCCGGACCTTCGTAATGAACTAAATTTTGGCTCATTCATTTTAACCTAAAAGCACATGTACCTGAAATAAGTTAGAATAACCTGTGATACATAATCTTAAGAAAATACACGCTGAAATTTAGTAAAAAATCTCGCAAAAATTTACATTTGTATTACATGACTTAAAAAATTACTTAAGGACCATAAATTCAAAATGTGTCTTAATATTGCTATTAAAATACCTATATTTATGACATAAATTATAAGTGTTGAATAAAATTATTTTTGATTTTCCAATTTAAGATTTTGAAAACTTTTTTTCATTATATTCACTTTTTGAAAATGTGCTAAACGCTGAAATATTCATTCAATTCTTTTGATATTTGTCATCTAGATGCCTAAAACACAAACAATTAAATCTTTCGTTTCTTTTTTCTTTTTTAAAAACACTACGGATTTCAAATTATAGTTTTAAAAAATGATTTATTTAACTTTTTGAAACACCATGTTTTTTAAATTGCGCTGTGTGGAGCATTTGGCATAGAATAGGAAAATCCAGATTTAACATTTGATGACTAAATCAGATATCACAGTGAAATTTAGAACACTTAACTGTTGGTGCAAGGCAACATTGAAAAGAAATGTTCAGCTAAATTGAAAAGTGTATAAAATAATATTTTCAGTTTTGTATTTGTATTTAAAAAATAGAAAGCTGTAATAGGGAGTTACATATGGCAGCCGGATTTAGAAGCGGTATGCTTTCAGAGTTCGATATTCATAACTATCACCAACATTAGATTTAGGTTGTTAGGCCTGTTCGATCTTCACAATATTAAATTTATTCAAACTGGCTACATGGACAAAATGGACGAAATAATACAATTAAGGAAAAATAGAATTACAGGTTGAATTAGGCCAGAGAAGATAATTTAAAAAGGTTTGCAAACGATCATATGTTGCTGGCGAAAACAGAAGATGAACTGCAAAAGATGGCTTATATGTTGAAGAAAATTGTACAAAGAGAAAACAACAATGGTAGTTCGAGGTGTATACACAGTTCGTTCCAAGATAGTACTGGAAAATCGAATTGTGGAGCAACTGCCAACATTCAATTTTCTTGGCAAATTTTCTTGGTGAATGGGGGCGAAGAGGGGGAGGGGGCATTGCATGATGAGATTGCCTGTCTTCTCGCCATACCAAAATCATTACCAAGATCGACGGGTCATTAAAGCTTGACTATGAGTATTTAAAGATATCCCTTACCATAGACTTCCCCGCCAAGCGCAAGTTATGTATGATATTTACAGGAAGAGGGACATAATGCAATGGGAATCCACCACAGAATGAGGTGTATGAGAACGGCTGAGTGATGGCGTGGTAAAGGGAATTTAGAGTTGGCCAAACAGAT
Source organism: Tenodera sinensis (assembly GCA_030765045.1). Classification (NCBI taxonomy): domain Eukaryota; kingdom Metazoa; phylum Arthropoda; class Insecta; order Mantodea; family Mantidae; genus Tenodera; species Tenodera sinensis. The sequence continues at coordinate 54,074,299 of CM060970.1, forward strand.
GTTCATGATGAAGATGGTCAGGTACGGAAATATTTGAGCACTCTCCCTCCAGCCCAGACCTAGCACCGGGTGACTTTAACTACTGCTCCTGCAACAATCAATGATAAAACAAAACAGAATATGAAGAATCGATTTAAGTTTGCATTATCGACTGCAAAAGCCTCCTCACACTTATTGTACTAATTAAATTGCAAAACTATTTCGGGAGATAGAATCAGTGTTCTTTTATGTTTTCCATGAGGTTGTATTCTAGTCAACAGGCTTTGTAAATCCTTTATATCCGTTTGATGAATTGAAATTAGGTGTTTAATAACCTACGTCTGCGAGGAAGAATAGGGATTTGCAGTACTGAATGAATAATCAAATTTTGATTACCCTATATAAAAGTGCACACTCTCTGAGCATCAGAAGAAGACCTGCTGCAGGAATGTGCTATATAAACATTTTCCATCACTCCATAGTGTTGTCAGATAAATGTATAAATCCTATCAAAGCAGTTGCATAAAAATATGTGATTCATATGCGCATTTCACAGTAAACAAATCGGCTAGCTAAGCAGATGAACAGTTCAAAACCCCGCTAAGAGGCCCATCACCTTTTTCTGAGTCAGACAGTAGGTACCAAAGTACTCTTCCTGCTTTCTCTTCTGCGTACTTACAGTAAGCAGGGCAACTATTGTATTCCACACAAAAACTATCAAGAATTCAACGGAAATACATATTTTCAGACCCCTTGAATCGGAAAAAAAAGCTTCTTACAAGTCCCTTACAAACTCCTATTCCTCTATCTTCTTCATGTTAGTTGAGATAAACATTTTTACAAATTATCTTATTACTTATTTCCTTCTAGATGCAAGGGGAACTTGAGAATAAGGTAGGCTTTAAGCGATAGTCAAATCTTTTAAAGCTTTGAGATCCCGTTCTCTTTGCACGATTAACATATAAAAAATGAATATCGATGTTATATTTGACAGAAGTACAACTTCTCCAAAACTCACACCACTAACAAGGCATATCTACGAAATGGTTCACTCTACTAAAAAAAATTATTCAGAAATCAATTGTGTATTTTAGCAAGGTCTACATATGTTCTGTAGTAACATTTGGTGTATCTCGTACAGTTTAACAGTTATACAAATGTTATCTAGAGTAAATACAACTACAGAGGCTGTAGCCAGAAAATTCAAGATATGCATTTCATTTCTCATAAAAATATCTCAGAATGTGGCATTTTAATCAAAATCGTTAGAGCCATTTTCAAGAAAATCAAACTTTTCTATGTAAAGGGTAGTTCAGGGTAGAGAAACTTTTTTCAAAATCTTCGTGGCGCATCCTTGAAACTGACAGACCATAGAGTGACAGCCACTCATGGACCTTTTTCTAAAAATGCTTTATTTATTCAGGGGGCCTCAAAACATGAAGTTATTTGGGAACAGATTATTAAAAAAGAAAAACAAGAAGAGCATGTTCACTTCTTTGCTTTTCACTTCTAATTCATTGGAAAAACAGTAGAACGAAAAACAAAAAAGTAAATAAGTAAAAAGAACACGAAGCAGATATGGGTGTAAGATTTTCTTAGAATAGCTTGTAGAAGAGTAGGCAAAGTCATGTTAGCGCAACACACCACATCTTTATAATATTAATATAGATTAAATTTATTACTTCACTGCTTAGGAAAGGAGGCTCTTCCTAAAATTCTGTAAGGAAACCGCAGCAAGCTTGCGCATGCGCTGTAGAAATTGCTTCTCATGAAAAGCTATTGGAAGACCTCAATGGAAGGAGATATCAGACAAGAAGGCAGGCTGTTTGGTTGCTGCTTACTCTCTATTGAAAACTGATCCATCGTGGATATTGAGTCCTGCAGCTGAGAGATTACAGGCCCCTTTTTTCCTTGCATCTTCCAAGTTACAACTTGAAATCACATAGGGTAGCAATGCCAATAAGAGGCTTAACATACTATATGTATGTATATACTACGCCAGAGAATATTTAAGCAGGGAAAATGCCTAACAAATACCCAGAGATTGTCACCCATACAGAGTGATTTACATACAACAGGCATCTACAATTCTTTAATAATTCAGCTGGAAGTGTACATAATGAGCAATTTTCAGTGTCAAATTAAACAATATTTTCGAACATTTCCATTAGCTGTAACGAATGCGCAGATGTTCATTTTCTATTCCTTATGTTCGTCGTTTGTCTAATTGTTGGCTATGACTTTAGGGCTGCACTTTTTACAGCTCTGACATAATATTATTGACACGTATAATATTATTGAGGTGTACCTGGTCTCTTGCGACACATAAGTCGTATACCTTCGGCGTGACCCCTCTAGTCCTGCCCTCAGCCAATAACAATCATAAACAGTCCAAATTAAGTAAAACATGCTGGTTTGCATTAACAGCCATGCATCTAGGTAAAGCAGGAACAAATTTCATGCAAGCCTGTCTAATAGTTTTGATATTAAAAGCTTTTATGTGAAGAAAAACTGACAGTCCAGAAACCAAGCATTAAAAAGACGTACCTGCCACGCTTATTAAATATATAGGCTTTAAGTGCTTGTAATTGCACTATCACAATATTGGCTAAATACAAACTGTGTAATATATTTTGAAGTATTTACAGTTCAATTTAGTAGAAAGCAAAACAGAGTTTCTTCATAGTATTCTTATGTTTACCCCCAACAAACTTGCAGAACGATAGAAAAACATCTGATGTGTTGCACTCACAAAACTTTCTCTACTTTTGTACTAATCATTCTTACAATCTATTATTCCTCTAAATTTTTCGTGTTTGATGAGATTAACATTTGTACAAATTATCTTATTCCTTATTTCCTTGTAGCTGCAAGGGAAAAAAAAAATGTCGGTCTGGGTGGCTCAGTTGGTTAGACGCTGGCCTACTGATCTCAAGGTCGCGGGTTCAAACCCGGCTCAGACCGATGGTTTTTAAGTGTGCTTAAAAACGACAGCTCCATGCCAGTAGATTTACTGGCATGTAAAAGAACTCCTGCGGGACGAAATTCCGGCACACCGGCGACGCTGATGTGATCCTGGCAATTGACAGCGTCGTTAAACAACAAAATTATTTTTTTGCAAGGGAAATATGGAAATACAGTGGGCCTTGAGCGATAGTTAAATATTTTATAGCTTTAAGATTCCGTTGTCTTTGCACGATTAACATACAAAAAATGAATAACGGTGTTCCATTTGACAAAAGTATGTTTCCAAAACTCACACAAATAACAAGTCATATCTCTGAATTTACCTTCTCTACCACGTATATTAAGTAGGGGAATTATTGTATTCGATCCAAAATTTCGACATCAAGATTTCACAAGAAATGTGTTCTGAGGCCCCCTGCATCCAAAACAAACATTATTAGCAAAACGTTCTTGCGTGTCTGCTTGTGAACACTACGTAAACTCGAAAGTGAAACCTCGGTCACAAATCAAAGTTCGTATTTAAGTTTAATATCTTTCAGGATGCGACAGAAAGATTTTTAAGAAAATTCCGCCATCATAAACTACCCTTCATATGCAAAACTTTCCGACAGTTTTTATTTTGCCAAAAACGGCTGTAAGGATTTTGATTAAAATGCCATATGTTAATTTGATGACTTTTCCATAAATGGTAAACTATAACTGACCAACTCTCACTATACAACACATATACATCTTGCTAAAACACAGTTTGTCCAAATAAATTTGTTGTAGACCGAACCATTTAGAAGATATTCCTAGTTATTTGTGTGAGTTTTGGAGAGCTTATACTTCTGTCAAATGGAACATCGTTATTCAGAGTTTATATGTTAACCTTGCAAAGAGAACGGAGCTTTAAAACATTTGACTATCGCTCAAGGCCTACTGTAGTCCCTTAATCGCCTTGCATCTGTAAGAAAATGAGCGATACGATAATTTCTACAAATGTTTATCTCGATTATCAAGTGTTTATGGAAATAATTACTATAAGAGTAGAGAAAGTCGTGTGAGTGCAACATCAGATTTTTATATAACAGTTAATCTAGATAGAAGTAGCTTTAGATATCTGTTGCTGTAACATAACTGCTTGATGCCTTCATAGTTTATTCATGACGTTTTCTTTGTGAATGCCTTTAAGTGGGAGCGTGGACCCACTTTGAAAGAGCAGGGGACGCTATTTTGCCATTAAAGGACGCCGAGAATGCACCTTACCGACTTTAACAGCATCCACAAATCTCGCCACTAACAATTACTGCGAGGAGGCAAGAAATTTCCCCCCCCCCCCCCCCCCCCCCCCCCCATATTCATATCTTCTTCCACTTCACACGACTCCCCTACTTCTTCATTTTATCTCCCCTTCCCGAAGCCTAGTCAGGCGTTGTTAAAGATTTATCCAGAGACAAAGCTATACGTCTTCTTGCTGCGGAGGTGACCATCTTTTCCTATTTCTTAGAGCTTAAGTGGCATAAAGCCTCCAGACGTTATCACAAATAATATCAGTCCTTCTGACCTAACCGTCTGGGTAGGTCAGGCCGTCCAATGATATTTATGTGAACCATTTCATAAATAAACCACGAATTTAAATAACTTGTTGCAAAGATTTGACCATATATGTTAAATTCTATAAAAATAACCTAAAATATTGCGATAAATCGATAATTCGGCAAATATCACTTTTGACACCAGGGTGAAAAAGGTCCAACCAAATTACTTTTTTTTTCTCACTTTATTTTCTTGCTAAATGTTAGCATAAATACACAGTTCTCTTTTACTAACTGTAACTTTAGTCTTTCGTGATATTACTTTTCGTAACCTTGACTCACTTCTTTCACTGTCACCCAACACTCGTAAGTGCTTCGCTATCTTCCTTCACGAAGCGAGGGCACACTGAGAGCTGACAAACTCTTGTCTGTAACTCACTCTGCTTGATGCTTCACCTCCTTATATGTACAACGAGGAAAACATACGATGCACCTTTCTCAAACTTGCAGGAAAACGCCGGCTGAAGGACACTTCTCGAATAATCTGGAAAATCCCTTGCCGCTCTAATTATTGCCAAGTGTTCACAAAAGTCCTGCGAGGCATGATCTTCAGCGTCTTTGATGAACATACCAACAGTGGGAAGGGACAGACCGGCCCCGACCGTACTTTGTTGTGCGCCACGGCCAGGATCAGAATATATTCATTTTGATTAATGTGGTTCGAACTTACTCAGCACTACCAACTGAGGAAAATGAAGCCCAAACGAAATGGAGTGTTACTTTGATGTCTAATCGATTTTTATGTGTCATAAATTGCTTTTTAGCTATTTAAGGGATACAGTTGCCGACACTAACTGAACAAAAGAATGACCTAACGATAATTTGTGCAAAAAAGTGAGTGGGCAAGTGGGTGGGTAGGTGGGTGGGTGAGCGAGTAAGTGAGTAAGTGAGTGAATATGGTTTAAGAGCCCGTCGACTAATAGGGCTCTTTTGTAGATTATTATCAGACTAAAATAATAGTAATGATTTCCTTATCATAAATCACAGCTAAGGTTTCCACACCACCCACCAACCTTTGCTACTTTATGCATACATTTTCGCCTGCCCTTCCCTTCCCCCTCACTTTTAATAACGCCAAGAGATACCTTCCTCCATCCGAACGTGGCCGTCGTTCACCCATCCAAGTGAGAAAATGTGATGTGGGCGTTGCCACATTTCTCTTAGAAATTAAACTTTGAACGGTGTTTTAACTCATTATGAATGAGTTTTGCATAACTGGTAAACTGTAATAGATAGACAAAATTTTACTGTACAATAATGTAGATCTCGTTAAAGCACACAGTGCTTTTTCTTTACTTTTTTGGAATTAACTGTTTACGATATATTCGTTGTTGGTGCTTTGAATATGTTTCTCAAACAGGAAATCGTCAGTTATCTTTTTTTTTTCCCCGCTCTTCCTCATCATGTACATAGTATGGAATTTCAAAGTCTTCACATAATGGATGAGCGCACAAACACATGAAAGTTATATTAAAATATGTTTTACAATTATTTTTTTCTGGATAGTAGATGGAAGAATAAACTTCTATAAAAATTGAAATTGAGTTTTATTTATGAATTCTGTTTAAGTGATGTGTTCCATTCTGTGCCGGGCGAAGACCACTTAATTTTGCTCAAACGCCTCTTTTCAGGCTTGAGGTTCTTTTACGTGCCGTAAATCTACGACATGGGACCAGGGCTTCACTTCCCTTCCCATCCTATGGATTTTTTCACCCAAAAAGGTCCATCGTCCTCCGTCGTGTTTGAACCTGGGACCTCGGCAACCAGTGGCGAGCATGCTAGCCTTAAACCACGGAGTTTCTATAGATATACTTTGTTGAAGAATGGGTAGAGAAATTCATATGCATGTTACATATAAAGCTTCCAAATTTTCTAGAGTGGCCAACTAAAAGCAGCTTGCGGGCCAGATTCGGCCCCAGGCCATAGTTTGACAACTCCTGCTCTGGACAGACGCTGAGAATAATTGTACTTAAACAAAACTTTTCCTTCCCAGCAGGAATCAAACCCAAAACCTCTAGGTTAAGAAGCTACTTGAGCATTCTAAGAACATCTTTTGTCAAGAATAATTTGTTTCATTCTACTTAGGCTTTAGTCTGCCCCTGGGCTCTGTCTTAAAGATTCTTTCCTGGAGGTAAATTGTGTCATTTTCGCACTCAGGCCGTTCTTGTCACCCTCTTCCTTCATCTTCATCTCCACATTTCCAAAAGATTCAGTCTCCCTCTCCCAATATAACGCCATAGATAATCTTGGTGAAGTTGCAAGGCGAAGAAAAACTTCTGGTGTCGCTAACGTGTAGGGCGAAAATAAAATGCAGTCTAATATCTTCCTTTCCTTTTCCCCCTAACCGGAGGTTTCAGGTGTTTCTTCTAGGCCCTATGAGACAATATGTAACAAATCAAGTATCCAGTCCTTCTTCTTTAACCTAAAATCCAGAACTCTAGGCCAGAAAGATACGTTGTATTTGCATTTTATAACCTTCCGATAGCTATTTCATCAGAAATTAATTACTTCCTCTACTGGTAAGTACAAGGAACTATTTTATTCCACCCAAAAATCCGATGTCGAGATTTCACCGGAAATATATGTTTTGAGGCCCCATGAATCCATAAAAAGCATTTTTAGAAAAAGGTCCGTGTGTGTGTGTGTGTGTCGGTCTGTCGGTGTGTCTGACAGTCTTGGTCAGCATAACTCAAAAAGCGAAAAGTAGGTTAAAAACCAAAGTTGGTATTTAATTTTAATGTCTTTCAAGGATGCAACGCGAAAATTTTGAAGAAAATAGCCTCACCCTAAACTACCATTTGCATTGAAATTGCATTTTCTTGAAAACGGTTCTAACGATTTTGATTAAAATGTCATATGTTTGAGATATTTTTATGCCAAATGAAATGTATATCTTGAATTTTCTGGCGATAGCCCCTGTAGCCTAATTTACTCTGGAGGACTTTTGCACAACTGATAAACCGTAAGAGATAGACCATATCATACTATACAAAAAATGTAGATCTTGCTAAAATACACGATTTATGTCCAAATAAATTTTCCTGTAGGGTGAACTATTTGGGAGATATTGCTTTTTATTTGTCTCAGTTTCGAAAAGCAAAACTTTGGTGAAATGGAACATCGTTGTTTATTTTTTTATATATGTTAAGTGTGTAAAGAGAACGGAATCTCAAAGTTTTAAAAGACTTGACTATTGCTCAAGGTCTACTGTATTCTAATATTCCTCTTGCACCTTCAAGGAAATTACCTATAAGATAATTTGTACAAATGTTTATCTCAACTAACACGAAGAAGATATAGGAATAAGAGTAAGAATAGAAAAAGTCCTGTGAGTGTAACACATCAGATTTCTTCACTGTGACATGAAGGAAATTTGCTATACAGGATAATTTATATACGTTAACTTGATACGATATATTCCTCTGAGTTGATTTTATTTCTACTGGACCATATTCTCTATGAATCGATTAATTATTGCTCCTAGTTCACTACATCCCTTATTATTTAGAATGAATATTTATTTTATGAGGTCCTAATTTCAGCGTCAGAGGGTATTTAGATTATGAAGAGGAAGAAGAAGAGGAAGAAGAAGAAGAAGAAGAAGAAGAAGAAGAAGAAGAAGAAGAAGAAGAAAAGTCTCATTATGTATTCAGACCTCGGTGTCAAAATACTTCCTCTATTTAGTGTAACTGCCTAGTAGGGAAAGTAATAAAATGGAGGAGGGATAGTGTGGAAAGAAATACAAGTGGACCATTTTCTAGAAATTTCTATAGGTTTAGAGGACCTAAAAGGATTAAATTTTCACTGGAATCTCCTATCGAATTTTTGTTCTAAATAAAATATTTTATTTTGCTACTGTGGGTAGGTGCTAGATGGTAACAGTAGTAAAAATAAATGCCTGTCGCCTGAAGTCGCCCGACAGCTGGAGTACACCCTGAGCCAAGGGAGGCCCTAGCGTCAATAATGCATGTCCTTTCATACCACATCGTTTGTCCACCCTTTTATGTCAAGGGTAGGATAAAAAAGCTCGTTCCGAAGGGGGAATGAGGATATATATTATGGCAAACAAAATACTCAAGTCCTGGATTTAAACAGGCAAAAGCATGTTCCTAACCTGCAGCAAACGGGTGAGAATTTGTACACATTATTGTAGCTTTTTGTGTAATGATATCGTTATCCCACTGAGATAATCCTAAACGTTACATTCCCTTTGGGGCTCATACCGCCTTTCATTTCTTCTGCCTTTGTTAATTCATTCGAAATATTTCAACCTAATGCTTAACATTGGATAGCATTTTTCCATGTTTTATGGACTAGCTTTGAAATGTTAGAATGCTTAAAAAGCTTCAACTTAGAGGCATTTTCAAAAAAGTACGATATGTATGTGTGGGTGTAGTTTTCTATTTTTATTTGTTGAATAAATACACTAGCACGTCCGATAGCCTTGTTTGATGTCTTTGAGTTATATTATGCTTTCTGCTATCCAAAAAAAAAAAAAAAAAAAAAAAAAAAAAAAAAAAAAAAAACATAAGATGCATTTTCTGAAAATGTACTCCAGATATTTCATTGAAAAATTTTATGAGTTATCTTGAGTATACAGTACATAATATTGTGCAATATAATTTTCACATATATTATTGTTTTTTAGATAAAAACTAATATGTTGTTACTTTGACACAATTCTTGAAAATTCACTCAAGTAAAATCTCACCAACGTTTAACTAAAATGTTTATTGAAATTATGTCCCATAGAATTACGCAGTAGGTCCCTTGTTATCAAACCGCCAAATATGATGACTCCTGGTATTGTAGAAAATTCACCTTCAAGGCCAAAAAATGTAAAACATTAGAAAGTTGAGTTAGATTTACATTGATTGTCATTGTTTTCATTTTCATTGTTTACCTGTTCAAAGGTAAACACTTGAAAACAAAGTAACCTCAATAAAAGCATTTTCTATCTTGTTCAAAATCTTCTATAAGCATATAGACAATAATTTAAGAAAACTGACAGCTAAAACAAAAAGGAATACAAAAATGGCGAACTCCTTTAAGGGGGAAGTAGTAACATTCATTGTTATTTAACTTATTTCTTAATATGAGCCATCTAAAGGTTATGTAATCTGAGGACATAAGTAAATAGTAAATGGAGGGTCTGTGTTTCAAACCCCGGCTGTGCAATTGAATTTTTCAGTTCCAATTCTACATTTCAAACATTGTCTACGCACAGTGTATGTGTTTAAAAATACCAACAGTAAGTTTGTTGCCATAATTAATTGAAATAAAATCTTTTTAAAGAAGGCGCTGAGTGTTCTGCTGCATATGCATTCACTGTAGCAGAACTGAACGTTGTCCAATAAATACCCTAAAAAGCATTTTTTTTTCCGTTTTTCATTTGTTGATTGCTGAAGTTGTTTACCAGGTTTCTATTTGGCTTGGCAGAAATCTGTTGTTTACAAGTCGAAAAGAAAGGGAAATAGGTCAACCTTGTGCAAATCGATAAACAAAACTATATGGGGAAAACATAGTTACAAAGAGGTTAATGAGGAAGTGTGTGACTGAACTTACAGCTCGTTATTCTCTAAAACAATTTTTTGTTTGTTATTTTCTCATATTCAAAATCGATCTTCTCCCACAAAAATCTAGCTAGAGGTCTAACAATTTTTATAATATACTTCAGACTACGAGTACTACATAGGCTATAGTCATAAAATTCAAGATATACATTTCATTTGTCATAAAAAATATCTGAAATGATAGCATTCTAATCAAAATCGTTAGTGCCACTTTCAAGAAAATCAAAATTTTCGAAAAAAATTTCCATATAAAGGGTAGTTTAGGGTGAAGTAATTTTCTTAAAAATCTTTGTGTCGCATCTTTGGAAGACATTACACTTAAATACCGGTTTCGGTTTTTAACCAACTTTTCGTTTTTGAGCTATGCTGTCCACAGACTGACACACACAAACATACTGACTTTTTTCTAAAACTGTTTATTAATGATATTTTTGTTGAAATCTCGACATCAAATTTTTAGGTGGAATACAATCCTTCCTCTGCTTTACGTAGCAGAGAAAGTAAAAATAGGTAATAGACAATAGTGAATGTAGCTTCACATTTTCAATTAGAACAGAGTATCTTTAGAAGTTTTTAGGAACATAATGATGTTGATTATAACCTTGATATATAAAATGTGTTTACTAATGCTTAATTCAATTTAGAAGTAGGAACGTATGAACAGTTCTGTTCGCTTATAAGTGAACTAGCGCTCTGCCGTGGTAACATTCCCTTACTAAACATGTGCATTGCAAAGCCTGCTAGTTTACGTAGTAATCGCTGGCGTGAAATGTTGAAGCTTGCTAAATCACCACATATCATAAAGCAAATTAACAAGAGATCGTACCGCGGCAGCGCCAGTGGGTAAACTTAATATGTTCGATTTACGCTCTACTCGTTTGCTTCCAGTTATCCCACACAGAGTTAGAAACGTCAGAGATAGGTGTGTGCATTTCATTAAATACCTCTACAGTGTGCACAAATAAGAAATAAACGTTTCCTTCAGAAAAATCAAGGACTTTTATAACGCTTTTCCCAATGTGCAACACTTTCTCTACCACGTATAGTAAAGTAGAGGAAGTATTGTGTTCCACCCAAAAATTCGTTGTAAAGATTTCACTGGAAATATATGTTTTGAGGCCCCCTAAACCAAAAAATAATTTTTAGAAAAAGGTGTTTGTGTGTGTGTGTGTGTGTGTGTGTGTGTGTGTGTGTGTGTGTGTGTGTGTGTGTGTGTGTGTGTGTGTGTGTGTGTGTGTGTGTGTGTGTGTGGAGAACATAACTCAAAAACAAAAAGTCGGTTAAAAGCCAAAGTTGGCATTTAAATTTAATCTCTTTTAAGGATGCGACAGAAAGATTTTTAAGAACATTCCTCAGCCGTAAACTAACCTTTGCATGGAACTTTTTCGAACATTTTGATCTCCAAAACGGCTCTAACGGTTTTGATTAAAATGTCATGTTTAAGATCTGTTTATAACAAATTAAATGCATATTTTGAATTTTCTGGCTATACCTAGTCCATGTAGTCCTATTTACTCTGGATGACACGTAGAACTGATAAACCGTAAGAGATAGACCAAACCTTACTGTACAAAAAACGTATATCTTGCCAAAATACACAATTTATATCTAAATAATTTTTCTCTTTCCCTGTTATTTGTAGGAGTTTGGCAATACTTAAACCATAGCGGATAGAAGAGATAGTGTGAGCTCTTCGGGAGTTACTATGGTTCGCTCGCAAGATGGCACTGGTGTCGCGGTCGCTTTACTTTAGTTCACGAATGCATGGTGAAAATGGGTTTCATATTATCAGTTAGCATTTTAAATACCTAAAATCGTAAGCAGGAATATTGGAAATACTGTTTTGAAACATCGTCTTTCCTTGACACATAATATAGGATGGTATTTTACAATAATGGGTATTATAATTAACGAAGAACAGTGGGAAATATCTGCTTACATGATTTTACGCTGAAAAATTAAACCATAATGCAAATTATGTATTTTGTAAGCATTGTATCTAGAACCAGCTTTTTTTACTTAAATAATTTAAATTGCGTTTATGTTCGCAACAATTAGTAGCGAATTTCTTTTCTACTATTTTTAATTTAGCCCTCTCTTTAGATAGCAGGATTTTAGTTCTAACTAAATTTCTATTGGGGTTTCTAATTCTTTTCTTCAGTGTAGCAATTTCATTATTGACACTTGTGTTTGTGACCTTGGAGGAATTAGAACTGTTTTCTGTGAATTCCTCATTGTTGAAGGACGGCGCGTTTGAAATAAGAACTGGTTGACTGGATCCTGCATCCGGTAATTTACTGATTGTTGAATATTGCTTTTTCAGTAATTTTTGTCTCTGTTTTGTGGAGATTTTCGGGATTTATGCACTGTATTTAAGTACCTGGGTAAATTAGGAAATATACAGGGAATTGCCTTTGGCTTTAACCGCCATTTAATTCTAGGGATTTCAACTAGTTTTCCATGCACAATGAATCAACTTTCACTAAAAAGTCCTCTGGAAAATGTTTGTCACAAATACTAGATTTAACAGATAATTTAGTGTCTTTCCTAGGAATAGACTTTTTCCATTTGTAAAACAGATTTTTATCTTTAGGAGGAGTAAAAAAATGTCTAGCTTCTGAGCAGTTTGTGTATCCTGAACGACACCCGGGTACAAAACAAGTTGGCATTTTAATCAATTATTGATGTTGCTTGAAACTTACGTTTTGAAGAACACACACATTTATGCGCAAAATTAGAAGCAATTTCACAAGTTATGTACCTAATTACTCACAACTCACAACGCATACGTATAAAATTGTCTGTACTTCCGAATCACATACTAGGCAGTTCGGCCGCATTTTAAGGCGACTGCGATCGCCACGCCGCAGTTTCGGTCAGTTGCCACGGGACCACGGATCATGCAGTGAACTAGCGGGAGAGCTCACACTTTCTCTTCTATCCGCTATGCTTAAACTTTAGTCAACTGGAAGATCGTTATCCAGTTTTTTATATCTTAGCTGTGTAAAGAGAACGGAATTTGAAAGCTTTAAAAGATTTGACTTTCGCCGTGTTCCCCTTGCACTTACAAGGAAATTGGAAAGAAGATAATTTGCTGCAAATATTTATCTCAACTAACGCGAAGAAGATATGGGAATAAGAGTTTGTAGTACAAGAGTAGAGAATGTCATGTGAGTGCAACACATCAGATTTTTCTGCGCGTACGCCCAAAAACAACTTTCCATTCCAGCGTGTACCCGTTGGTCTAGGTCCTACGCTTAGTCCCTTAATTAAAATTATACATAGCCATACCTAAAGTAGATTTAAAATAATTATATAATTTATTTACTACAAAAGTAATCTATGCTGTAAATGTATGAAATAGATACAGGAATTGCGTTACAGATAGCATATGCACAACATTGTATGAATTTGTGTGTTTCCGAACTGTTAATGATATGACTGAGGTTGTTTTCTGAACTCAAGCTGATTTATTCGTGGCTGAATCTTCTTTTGTGCAATGCCAATGGTGCATCAAACGACTTCTTGCTTCCTCTTGATTACTATCAATGCAAAGGAACTGCTTACACAAATGACCAGAAGTCACAAATTGATGTGTTTTAAATGTTTACTTTCAGTGAATAATTGTCAACGGACATTTCTAGAAGACTATTTCAATTTTATAGGAATATCAAATGAATTGATGTCCTGATGCAAAGTGGATTTCTAATTTATTCTTCTGTATCATTGTCTTCATTAATTTGACGTTAAAACAGTAACGTGACATTTTGTAGGTGAAATTTGATTATTTACAAAAACTAGTAAGTAACACTAACTAAGCGATGGAATAAAAAATGGGTTCTTGAACTGAGGGAACCTCAAATCTCTCTAGCTGAAACATGTTCCGTTGTGATCACTCAGGAAACATATTTATGGGTAGTATGCTTATTTTAAACTTTATGTACCTCCTAAGAAGCCATCGCGTACCACCAGTAGGTTGAGTATCCGTATCGTAGGGTATACGTGGGAGGGTGTGAAAATAGTAAATACCAGTGAACCTGGCTGACGAACACAATGGAGAGTAAAGTTGCTTCATTTCTGACAATCTGACTAGATTTTTTTTTTTTTTCCCATGATTTGATTTCCTTCAGTTGCCAAGGTAAATATCGTATTGGATATTTAAAACCACGACCCAAAGTTCCACCCTAGGTATAAAACAATACTAGGTAAACGAAAAATAGACGGTACAGAGAAATCCCGATAACTCGACCTAATGTGGGCTGAGAGTATGTCAAATTACTGGAATGTTGTTTTACAGGATAAGGGCCTGTTACTCATAACTCGTAATATAATACTGCAAATTACTTAAATACATATCTAGCACAATATAGGAAACAAAAAGTTTAACACATTCTAACATATATGCTCCCCCTTTGTCCGCTCTCTTTAACACATCCACTTATATTTCCACCGTCATTTTAACTTGTCTTTTCTTCTTGTTCGAATTTTGACACAAATACAACATTAACAATAAGCCTGAAATCTTGTAATCTTTACTGTAAACAGAAATATGTAGCTGAAACTTTATATTATCACGTGCAGAAGTATTTTGTATACATCGCAAATGACCTTGCTAGAATCTGCGCGAGTGACCTCTTGCAAATTGATGACAGGGATAACGTCTCTGTTTACTTCCTTGAAATAAACAAGACACTGGTGATAATGCGAGATGACGGTGTATTTAATCACGCACGGTCAGCGATGTTTATGTACTACAAGGAAGTCTGAAAGATAACCTGACACTATGGTCACAGAATAGACAGTATACGGAAAGGAAAGCTTGAGTCGGCTCCCTTGATCTGCATGTGCCCGTTGCGTTGCGCGCTTCGCCATATTGAAACCATGTAAACGAAGCGATTGCTGCTTCCTACCACGGCTCGAAACAAGCAGTTTTACGAAAGCGAACTCTTAATCTAGCCGGCTAAATGAAAACTTTTACGAAAAGAAACACTAATGAAACAGAATATATGATTAACTCAGACGAATACAATTTATTTACCCTCCAATGAAGAGATTTACTCACTAAAATGAGCCGGAATGATACATAATAATTCATATTGGGAACTGAAGACATTC
The DNA here is from genome assembly GCA_030765045.1 of Tenodera sinensis. Classification (NCBI taxonomy): domain Eukaryota; kingdom Metazoa; phylum Arthropoda; class Insecta; order Mantodea; family Mantidae; genus Tenodera; species Tenodera sinensis. Next base: position 54,089,510 of record CM060970.1, read on the forward strand.
ATACGTTTACAAAAGGCGCTCTGTTCTGCTGCACTTCTTTACGCACCCTGTTCTTACACAATATTTTAGACCAATTACAATTTGAAAAAAAGAATAACGCACGAAAGCAGAATGAAACCAACAAAATTTTGTTTTCTACTATATGTATTAACAAAGGAAGCCCTAGTAATATGAAATAAGCGGAAAATAGATAGCAGTAATTAATAAGCAAGTGGCTCATTAATTGCTTTTATTTACCATAAGACTAAAAATGCACAAAATCTTGAATGAGATTCTGCATACAATGAATCATAAAGTCTTGTCATACATAGCAAAAGAAGTAAATAAAACACAAATGTAGAGCATGGTGCAATAACATAAATCACAGCAGTAACTTTACACTATGGCAAAAGTTAGGATTATTTTATATTAAGGGCTAAGGAGATCTAGGAATGGTCTTTTCATATCATGTCTATTTGCACAACATAAAATAGTTACAATAAAATATAGAATTGCATTTATTTTATTTCACCTTTTCACAATAAAACAACAAAGTGTGTGTACATTCACATGACTTACTCTGCCAACATTACACTCTATTGCAGCATTAAAGAAAAACAGTGTTCAGGTAAGTCATTGTAATTTTGTCTTACTTGTTTCATCTGCATTTATGAAGCAACTACAGCAGCAAATCATATTACTCATAGATCTGTCACTTTTATTAATTTGTAATTTTTTTCAGTTTTCTTTTTCTTTTTTAAATCGCTATTCACAAACTTTAAGGGTAGGGGTATCTACCTTGTATTCCTGGGCAAAATAATTAACAATTATGCACACATTAACTAATAGCAAGTTATAATTAATATATAAGGCTGTTCACTTACCGTTGTTCATCTTTCGGAAAGCTGAAAAAGCTTATTTCCCTGTTTGCATGTGAATTATTTCTGCAGCTTGGTGTCGAACACCATCGGCGGCATTCTCTCTTACTGCTGCTCATTATAACCACGTCGAAACTTAAAATACATTAACACATATTTATACCTTTTAGATTAGGCATATAAAACAATTTTTCAGTTGTAGATATGTCCAGCAGCTAATATGTTCAAGGTAAAATAAACGCAACGTGTCCATTCGCTTTGGCTCCAACAACACAGCTGTTAACACAGTTTACTCGGTTTACTTCGCGCATGCGCGCTAAATTTTGGCGCATGGATTTCAGCTGAGTTTCCTTTCTGTACACTCTCTATTCTGTGCTATGGTCTACTATGACCTTGTAAATACAAAGCGATCTCAGTCATAAACAGCTCCATAATTTATCACATCTAAAACACCTTTGCATTGGCTGAAGCAAATAAGCCTTCAAATCTTCGTAAACCAGTGTTTGTGCTATGTGTTCACATTATTAGTCCCAAGCTTTACAAGATAGGATAACCAGATGATGAATAGCAATAAGTGATCAGCACTTTTGTTTCTGTGAGGGAGACTGCGGTCGATTGTATACGTATACTAATTAAAATTTACCTATACTGTTTATACCGTATGGCGGATTATAGAATTTATTACAGGCAAGCTTAACGATAAAAAATTAAAAACATTAAAATAAAAAGGTCGTCAACTTATACGGAATGTCGAGTTATCGAGAGTCGACTTATAGGGATACTACTGTAATAGTGAATGCTCTGCCATCTATCCACAGATGCACTGGATCAGGACCTCCTAAATACCGGACTTGACACTGTGATTCAAGATGGCGGCCTATGTGGTGGGAACTATTTATAAACAGCTCGTCTACAGGCTACGATTTCAACGCAGTAAAATAAAAATGTTGTGTAATATTGTGTAATAACACGCCTATTGTGTGAATATGGGCTGTGTTAAACACACAAACACTGTGCTAAACATAACCTCAAGTAAACAAAAAAGACTGACATTTAATATTAAACGATAACTCATAAGCAATGAAATATATATATAAATATATAATATATATATATATATATATATATATATATATATATATATATATATATATATATATATATATCATTCATATATCATTAATATCATTCATGCAATCTACTGTTTTATATGCCATTATGTAACTGCATTACACACTCAAATTACAAAGAAGACAGACAAAACTTCAAGCAGCATGTTACTTAAATAAAACAGAAGTGTTGACATTGAGTTGACTGAATTGTTAATCATTGTTTACACTGTTTGTCACATTTGTACAATTTACATAATGTTATATACCTACACAAAACATACTATACTGGATGGCTGATATACAAATGCTGCCATTTAGAATAATTAGCTACCTACTAAATTCAAAAGCTTTAGGATGGAAATTTGCTTTTACTATTACTGAAAACTTTTAATTACTCAGTTTGCAACAACATATTACTCAGCACTTCATGACACTTCGTTTTACAGGGGGAATCCACAAAAGCAGATGAAATATTAAAAATAATAACCGTAAAACAGCACTGAAAATGAAATACATATATGAAATACGTAACCTTAAATCAGCATTGTAAAGCAACTTTGGGTAATTGTTTACAAAATCGGTCGTTCGAGAAAACGAATGAAGCATAGTGCAATGGATGCAGTTTTTATTGGTAATTACGATTTTTAAAGTTTTATTATGCGCTTAAGCTTCGTTTTTTATTTATGAGCAAATTTCGTATGTGCTATGTAGTGGTTTTATTGCCCGCCTCGACAGCGTGATGGTTAGCGTGTCTGCCTCACGTTCAAGAGGTCGCGAGTTCGAATCTCGCTTAGGGTAAGTTATCCGGGTAAGGTTTTTTTTCCGAGGTTTTCCCTACCCTGAGGAGACGAATGTCGGGTAACTTAAAGCTCCATAGACCTCGGGCTCATTTGAGCATCATTTCACCCATTTCATTTCATTCATTCGACCGATATGACACAATGTTGGAGGACGTCGTTAAAAAAATAAAAATAAAAAAAAAAATAATAATAATAATAATAATAATAATAATAATAATAATAATAATAATAATAATAATAATAATAATAATAATAATAATAATAATAATAATAATAATAATAATAATAATAATAATAATAATAATAATAATAATAATAATAATAATAATAATAATAATAATAATAATAATAATAATAATAATAATAATAATAATAATAATAATAATAATAATAATAATAATAATAATAATAATAATAATAATAATAATAATAATAATAATAATAATAATAATAATAATAATAATAATAATAATAATAATAATAATAATAATAATAATAATAATAATAATAATAATAATAATAATAATAATAATAATAATAATAATAATAATAATAATAATAATAATAATAATAATAATAATAATAATAATAATAATAATAATAATAATAATAATAATAATAATAATAATAATAATAATAATAATAATAATAATAATAATAATAATAATAATAATAATAATAATAATAATAATAATAATAATAATAATAATAATAATAATAATAATAATAATAATAATAATAATAATAATAATAATAATAATAATAATAATAATAATAATAATAATAATAATAATAATAATAATAATAATAATAATAATAATAATAATAATAATAATAATAATAATAATAATAATAATAATAATAATAATAATAATAATAATAATAATAATAATAATAATAATAATAATAATAATAATAATAATAATAATAATAATAATAATAATAATAATAATAATAATAATAATAATAATAATAATAATAATAATAATAATAATAATAATAATAATAATAATAATAATAATAATAATAATAATAATAATAATAATAATAATAATAATAATAATAATAATAATAATAATAATAATAATAATAATAATAATAATAATAATAATAATAATAATAATAATAATAATAATAATAATAATAATAATAATAATAATAATAATAATAATAATAATAATAATAATAATAATAATAATAATAATAATAATAATAATAATAATAATAATAATAATAATAATAATAATAATAATAATAATAATAATAATAATAATAATAATAATAATAATAATAATAATAATAATAATAATAATAATAATAATAATAATAATAATAATAATAATAATAATAATAATAATAATAATAATAATAATAATAATAATAATAATAATAATAATAATAATAATAATAATAATAATAATAATAATAATAATAATAATAATAATAATAATAATAATAATAATAATAATAATAATAATAATAATAATAATAATAATAATAATAATAATAATAATAATAATAATAATAATAATAATAATAATAATAATAATAATAATAATAATAATAATAATAATAATAATAATAATAATAATAATAATAATAATAATAATAATAATAATAATAATAATAATAATAATAATAATAATAATAATAATAATAATAATAATAATAATAATAATAATAATAATAATAATAATAATAATAATAATAATAATAATAATAATAATAATAATAATAATAATAATAATAATAATAATAATAATAATAATAATAATAATAATAATAATAATAATAATAATAATAATAATAATAATAATAATAATAATAATAATAATAATAATAATAATAATAATAATAATAATAATAATAATAATAATAATAATAATAATAATAATAATAATAATAATAATAATAATAATAATAATAATAATAATAATAATAATAATAATAATAATAATAATAATAATAATAATAATAATAATAATAATAATAATAATAATAATAATAATAATAATAATAATAATAATAATAATAATAATAATAATAATAATAATAATAATAATAATAATAATAATAATAATAATAATAATAATAATAATAATAATAATAATAATAATAATAATAATAATAATAATAATAATAATAATAATAATAATAATAATAATAATAATAATAATAATAATAATAATAATAATAATAATAATAATAATAATAATAATAATAATAATAATAATAATAATAATAATAATAATAATAATAATAATAATAATAATAATAATAATAATAATAATAATAATAATAATAATGGTTTTATTTCGCGTATACGGCGGATATTTAACAAATAAATGTTTATAAACGAGTATAATATATGCTAGAATGATTGATTAATGTATTTACGTTGAAACTGTTATTGCTGATTACGGTTTTGAAAGATTTATTTGCCGGTCAAGCTTCGTTTTCGTTTTTCCTGTGTTAGGTTAGGTTTAGTGTGTGTATATGAGTGTAGTAACAGGGTCCTATGTTATCGAAATTTTGCCCGTGTTAGGTTAGGTTAGGTTAGGTTAGTGTATGTATATGAGTGGGGTGACAGGGTCCTGTGTTACCGAAATGTTTACAATTTGGGCAGTGTTTATGCAATCATTTCAACGTAAATACATTAATCAATCATTCTAGTATATATTATACTCGTTTATACACATTTATTAGCTAAATATCCGCCGCATAAGCGAAATAAAATCACTGCATCGCACGTATGAAATTTGCTCATCAATAAAAAAGAAAGCTTGAGCGCACAACAAAACTTACAAAATCGTAATCAGCAATACAAACTGCATCCATTGCACTATGTTTCATTCGTTTTCTCGAGCGACCGATTTTGTAAACATTTTCCCAACTTTGCTATAGTCTACAGCTTTACATGCAGCAACATAGCACATTTATTCTAAACTACAGCTACACATTTATATTACAAAGACAAAGGATAATGTATAAATACAAGCAGCATACTACTTATATGAAACAAACGGTGTTGCAGCTGTCACTAATTGAGTTCACTCGAAATTATTGTCTTTCACTATTCACACTATTCACCATGTTATGTATACACCGGCAACTAGCACACATAACGCTGCAATTTATAGTAATTAAATACTGAACTTATAAGCTTTACATTGCAATTTACCTTTTGTTTTAACTGAAAGTTTCTCATTTTTAATTTGCATCTGGGAATGCAACAATTACGGGGCATTGTCATGTTTGAGGTTAGGTTGAGGTATGACTACAATAACATACACTACTGGAAGTGTTTTTCTCCAACAACCTCCCACCACTGTAATCGTGACACAAATTGCACTTGCAAACATATAAATTAACCACACTATACGGCTAATGTAGCCATAGTCTTAGATGGAACACAAACAAACACGTGGAGAGTACACGGCACAGTCAACACGTTATTAGATTTATTCCCGCTCCCTATACTGCCGAAATAAGTTTTTAAACACTCGCTTTCCTCTAATGAAGACAAACTTACATATGAATTATTATTACAAACAATAACTCAAAGGCATAGAAAACAATACGAAAAACAGCGTGTGGAAACACCTGAAAAATCACCACCACTAGCCGGCGCCATTTTTGTACAACTGGGATGTCAGTGTCACGTCCCTTAATCTAGAGGGTCGTGACTGGATGGCACCCTAATGTCATCTGCCCGTCACAGAGGTGACGGTACAGTTACACTGCACTGGTTCCTCTGTGGATTATAAATAGTACATGTATGGTAAAAGCTTATTAAGTTTTGATTTGTCTAGCATTCAAAATGATTTTATGTAATGTTTACATAATGCCTTAATTATAATACATATATTAGTTAATGAATGTATTATTATATGCTTAAATTAACGATAATGTCCCCCGTCCAGTATTATTATTATTATTATTATTATTATTATTATTATTATTATTATTATTATTATTATTATTATTATTATTATTATTATTATTATTATTATTATTATTATTATTATTATTATTATTATTATTATTATTATTATTATTATTATTATTATTATTATTATTATTATTATTATTATTATTATTATTATTATTATTATTATTATTATTATTATTTCTTTTTTCAGAAAGGAAATATTGCAGAAATGGACCTTCGCCTTACGTTGTACACATTTTGGTAAGTGATACAAAAGCAATACTACATAGTATAAACGTTTAAAATATATTCGGCATGTGATTTGATATCTTATATAAGATGTTTATAGGTAAACACGTAAAGGTTTTAAGACAGTGTCAGAAGATGCGGCTCAGACATAAATACACTCACGCATACTGGTAATAAATGCACTGCATACGTACATAAATCTCCCATGCTTACCTCCATATCCCCAGAGCTTTTCCATCTCGAAAATCAAATTTTGATACTCCCAGTGAACATTTTATATCTCCCAGGCCCGCATCTTCGTGAGCAGCATATGGTTGAAGCGAAAGGAATTTGGAATCCCTACTTCCAAGCAAGAGCCTCGCTGCAGAACATGCCAGTGTGTTTGAAAGCTTTACCAGCAATTGGGACCGGAAGGTCACTTGAATTTAACTAGCTTATGGCAAATTACTGCACTCACATTACTTTTTCTACTCACTGCTGTTCATCTATTCTTACATGTACGTTTATATACATATCGCGACAGCGAATTCGGCACGTGTATGTACTTTTTCATTCTGGTTTTTATACTATCCATTTTACTGTGCTAGGTGTTACATTCACATGGTTTTATCTACTCTTTTTCCTTTATGTAAAACATTCAACATATCTTTCTCTACGGGCCCTCAACATAAAATTCATATAATTTTCTATGATTGAAATAGGAACATATTACATTCACACAGTTTTCTCTACTCATTTTTCTTTTGCTCAACGCAACCACACATCTTGCTCTGGTCACCTTTCAACATACAATTTAAACAATTTTCTATGTGATGTAAATACAAATGCAACGTATTACATTCACAGTTTTCACGGTTCATAAAACTTGGCACAGCTAATTATGTTTTTAATGTAGGTTTTCATGTTATTCATTTTACTATGCAAAGAAGTACAATCACATAGTTTTTTGTCCTCACCTTTCTTTTACGAAACACAACCACATTTCTTTCTCTAGTTCTTTTGTACCAACAATACATATACTTTTGTGTATGTTTAAGATGGAAATGCATCAGATTAAATTCACACGATCTTTCCTAGTTGCTTTTATTTTATGTTCTACATACTATACCAAAAGCTGTAACTAATCCTTTGTTTAAACGTATGAAGTAATCTTTTTCAAAATTCTCCAAAGGAACATTGGATTGGGCAAGTGCAATCTAAGTCTCCAAGTTGTAGGAGTATGTAAATTGTCAAACCACGGGCAACACCAAACTAATTGAGCTAATTCTTATATATAGCTCATGTTAATCAAGACCTGGCTTTATTATGCATCTGCTTATAAATAGAATCGGAGTGAGAGAATACAGTAAGCTTAAGTGATAGTCAAATATTTTAAGAGCTGGTTGCTATGTGACAGTTTGGAATTTTGACCTATTTGCGACTTCCTATTTGAGAAAAGCATTTTAAAATACAACGTAATAATAACGAATGTCTCGGAAATGCTTAGCTCCATGGAAAGATTTATTTAAATAGTGTGCTGTAACCAGATCAAAATGTTTTATGGGCTAATTTTCGTTTACCTCTTATTGTTTACAGTAATGCAAGAGGCATCCAGAGTAAAAGCACTTCAAAAGTCATTCTTGCTGAATTATATATATATACAGTTGATTTTTACTTTCTCTACTGGTAAGTAGGGGAAGTATTGTATTCCACCCAAAAATTCGATGTCGAGATTTCACCGGAAATATATGTTTTGAGATCCCCTGAATCCAAAAAAAAAAGCATTTTTAGAAAAAGGTCCGTGTGTGTGTGTGTGTGTGTCAGTCTGTCAGTCTGTGGACAGCATAGCTCAAGAATGAAAAGTCGGTTAAAAACCAAAGTTGGTATTTAAGTTTAATGTCTTTCAAGGATACGACACGAACATTTTGAAGAAAATAGCCCCACCCTAAACTACCCTTTACATGGAAAATTTTTTGAAAATTTTGATTTTCTTGAAAATGGTTTAAACGATTTTGATTAAAATGTCATATGTTTGAGATATTTTTATGACAAATGAAATGTACCTACATCTTGAATTTTCTGGCTATAGCCCCTGTAGTCGTATTTACTCTGGACGACTTTTGCATAACTAATAAACCGTTAGAGATAGACCAAATTATATTATACAAAAAATGTAGATCTTGCTAAAATACACAATTTATGTCGAAATAAATTTTCTTATAGGGTGAACCATTTCGGAAATATTCCTTTTTATGTGTGAGAGTTTCGGAAAACTTGGAACTTTCTTGAAATGGATCATCGTTGTTCATTTTTTTATACGTTAAGTGTGCAAAGACAACAGAATCTCAAAGCTTTAAAACATTTGACTATCGCACAAAGCCTGCTGTATTCTAACATTCCCCTTGTACCTACAAGGAAATAAGCAATAAGTTGTACAAATGTTCATCTCAACTAACACGAAGAAGATATATTAAGAATAAGAGTTTGTAAGAATGGTTAGTACAAAAGTAGAGAAAGTCATGTGAGTGCAGCACATCAGATTTTTAATAAAAAAGTCTGTCATTTTAATCAAAATACCGAGCTGTTACCTGGGTGTGCGTAGGTTTTCTTTACATAGAATGACACTAATTATAGTGATAACGTTTTTTAATGAACGCTTGTCGATTTGCACTGATACATTGCCGACAAATAAAGGTTATAAAACAATTCACTAGACAAAAAAAAAATCTGTGCTGGTATTTAAACACCTAAAAAATGCCTCACTATGACTTAAATCTTCGCCTGTACGAATCCCACTCATTTAGACTCTACAAAGAATAACGATTTTTGATGGTTTGATTAACCAGAGTGTGGGATGCTCTGAGCTAAACACCACCGTTACGACTACTCAGCTTTCTTCTTACAGGCCCTGATATCTCTGTTCCATTTTTCGCCTGTGTTGAGCATATTTGATTGAGTTGAGAGGACTTTCGTGTTCGCATTAGTCTTCTTCATATAAACTTCATGACCAACAAGAATAAAAGGAATACGGTGACGTTATGAAGTAATACAGCTTTCGAATCCACTTTGGAACAAACTATGAATAGCCTGCATTTCATAGGAAGCGGTAAAGTATATGAATATGGAATAGTCAAATACCAGATGGAAGGTTCGGGTATTGCACTGTCCTTTTTTGCTTTCTCTACCAAGTATAGTAAAGTAGAGGAAGTATTGTATTCCACCCAAAACATCGATGTCGAGATTTCACCGGAAATACATATTTTGAGGCCGTGTGTGTGTGTGGGGGGGGGGGGGGGGGAGTGGGTATGTGTGTGTGTTTATCAATCTCTGGACAGCACAACTCAAACACCAAAAGGTGGTTAAAAACCAAATTTTGTATTTAAGTTTAATGCCTTTCAAGTATGCGATACGAAGATTTTGAAGAAAATTCCTCCACTTCCTTGGAAAATTATTCGAAAATTTTGATTTTCTTGAAAATGGCTCTAGCGATTTTGATTACAATTCCATATGTTTGAGATATTTTTATGGAAAATATAATGTTTATGTTGAATTTTCTGGCTATAGCCCATGAAGTCCTATTTATTCTGGATGAATTCACCAAACTTACACTTTTGGTAGCATTTTAGTGAATTTACACCTTAAAAGGCACAAAACACCAGAAATTACGGCGTAATTGCAACGAAGCAATATTAATCTTTCACTTAAAACAACAATATGAATGTTATCAACCTACAGACAGTTTAATAACATTGTGATTAATCAGTTGAGAGCAGTGGCATAGCCTATCAGACTCAGGTACGTAACACAACGAATAATGTAAAATTCGTTAAAACATGCCCCAACTTAAACAGAATTGCCCTTCGGAGTTTTCATATTTTTTTCATTCTCTGAAGGAAACAAAAATGCCATCAAGAAATTTCTCTCCTAATTCCACATAAGACACTCAACTTGAAATTATGTTATTTTGAATATCAGATGAAGGTGCAGAAAAAAATGCGACTTTTCTAAGTGCTCTTTCAAAGGCTTCATATATCGCTAATTCATTTAAGCATACAATATAATTACCTCTGTTTCAACATCGTTCATTCTTTTGTGAGCGTGAAAAACAAATGCCTGTTTTCTTTAGAAAATGTGCAGTCGTACAAAATAAGAAGCTAAAGCTTGTTTTATTTATACTGTTCAAGTGAGATCATATACTAATATTCTATGAGCATTCTGTTTGTGGATTTATCCCACAATCTTAGTTGTTTCTGGCATATTACGCGATTACAAGAATAGTTGCCTTTTTATTTTTTTATTTTATTTATTTATTTCATTTTTATTTTTTTTTATTTATTTTTTTTTTCGCTTTGTAGAAAAATATTAATGTCTGGAAGTTTCCTACGTTGAGTTTATGATCACAACAGTTTATTTGTATTTTTGGCACGGAAACGCAGTTTTGTTTACTACTGTAGCTCTGATTCTGTTGTGACGCCTGCATACCTTCGTCCCAGAGTCCGCGGATATCTTACATTTCTTTAATAGTAAGTAATCAAGTATCCAAATCATGCTCATATGTCCGTAATTGTGGAGCATACAAGAAACAAAACAAAACAAACGGCGAATTACATTATTCACGACTATAAATGCAATAATATGAGCGCCATTCTGAACATTAGATATATAGTTACAAGTTATATCCATGACTCAAGGGCAAAACACCAGTTTTCATCAAGCCGACGACAGATGCCGTTGCCCCAAGCTTTGTTTTGAATCGTACTACTGCAGAGTGCTGCAAATTCAAATCATGTTTAGGAAATCTGGAATTTTAATCAAATTTGAATTATTATGTGTTAAAAATTATAATAAACAACAATTTAGCAATCGGTTTGAGGAAAATTACGGGTCATGTTATACATCTTCACATTCATTAAAGTTACACCCCAAACGGAACATTTATACCCTAGATCTAACCACTTTTATAGTTATTTATGAATTGAGACAGTGAAAATTCATATTTTTGAGCCAGTGTTTGCCAGTGTTTTCTTAATATACGAGTATAATTTCAGTATCATGTGCTAAACACACAAAAGTTCAGTCTGCTGCCCTTGATTGGGATTGGTAATTCGTTGCGCAGATAGAGCGAGACTATACCTATATTAAGATATAATGAACAAATAATGAGAGCGGTCTATGCAGCCATCAAATCGACTGCTCCACTGTGAGTTCGGTGATCCCAGACGCCTACTTTATATGTTTTCCCGCAATGCAACGATCAAGTTGAAACACTGCCTCCTCCCAACCCCTCGAAACCCCCAACCAACGGTTTTCGCTAACTACTGGCAATAATTATTAGTAGAGGGATGGAAGGGGGCGCGAGAGAACAGAATTTACGTCTACGTGTTGCGAAGTCAGCGAGTTTGGGCGCTTGCCTTGCATAATCATAAACATTGCAGGGTCGCAAACTTTCCAACGCGAAAATGTTGAAAATTGAAAACCGTATATTTTTCGTAATAAAATTGAATAATGGAATTTTCATGGGTTAGAGAGGATGGTGGGGGGATGAAGGGTGTTGTACATACATTACGGGACTTTTAATGATGGGTGGGGAAGCAAGAGGTTTTACAATATGCAGCGACAACAAATTTACTGGAGTCTGTGTTTCTGCAGCGAGGCACAGAACGCTCACCACTAAATATGCTGTGGCAGGAGACTTTTAATTACATTATTTGAGATTCAGTCTACTTTTATACTTTTTATAGCAGTTGTTTAAGGCAGGAAATATAGCATTGGACTTTCGCATCCGATACTGAGATTTCATTGGAAGTATACCTTTTGAGGCATTGTGAGAAAAAAGAAGATATTACTTGCATAAGTAGATAAGGAAAGTGTCATATTCCCACAAAAATGTGATGTCGAAGTGCGAAGTGTTTTAACGCTCCCTAAATGCAAAGTTCCAGGGCCATTCGGAAACTAACCTCCGTTGTCATCCCTTTCGTCCCTCGTAGTCCCTGTGGTCCAAGTAGTTGGACCCCGTGCCGAGGTCCCCCAAGATGTCATCGGAAGACCTAAAGACATCGACATGTCATCAAACCTGGGAGACCTTAGGAATCTGTCAATGACTGTGTTGTTCTTCTGGATCTGGCCGCCCGGTGTTTCCTCTCACTCTATCCTTCCCCTCAGGGTACCCATTTAGAGGCAAGAGTTTTTCGAGCACTGAGAGGTAGGTTATCATGTAAATGCACAATATCGGCTGTCAGCATATCACGAATGATAGTTTAGAACCGCTCACCCAAGTTTTTTAAAGTAACCTACCTCACAATTGGTGTGAAGTTTCTACCTTGAAACTCATATGAGGCTATGGTCCTGTGTTAGCCACAAGTAAGATACGCTAGAGGTTTAAGCCCCTAGTAGAGGAAATTGAAAATTTCGATTTTTATATTTCGTTGGTAATATAAGTTTTGAAGCCACCTGAAAACAAAAAATAAATTTAAGAAAAAATTCAAATGAGAGAGTGAGAGGGGGGAAGAGAGAGAAAGAGATCGAAAGCAAACTAGCAAAATTCAAACTAATTTTCAAGGACACAGCACAAAGATGTATGGCGACTTTAATTTATATGTGGTTTCTCTTTGACCCAATTTATCTTGTACGGATATGATGTTGATATGTAATACATCTAGATACAGGAAACGTGCTGAAGTGGATGATAAGGCACAATATATAAATTAGAAATTTATAGCACTTTCAGATACCTTTAATTACAATTATGCCCATATTAACTTGTCACTTGTTTCCAATTACGCATTCGATATTATGCTTCTACTCGTTTTACATGCAACACAATTACATTTTGCACAACTCGTTTTAAAAAGTATATTTGCTTCTTGGCAAGAAGCACAGGTTGACCTCAGTTTAATGTCGATTATCAGAATTACATGATTCATCCAAACCAACTTAACACATCCATAAAACACCTAAAATCCGTTCCCCTATTTTTGAATGACTTTTTAAAAACATTTACAACCTCCCGTTTTACAATCAAACCCCCACTATGATTTCTAGAACAGATTATGGAATCTTAGATTATTCACTTAGATTTCTGTGCCACGGAAAGCTAACTAAAGCTGCTAAAATAGTATTGGCAGTACTGATACAATACAATAAAATGCTCGATTATTGTATTCTGATTTAGTGCTTAATTCTTATTACAATAAACTTGTAAGGTTTTCTTTAAAATTTGCAGGATGGTAGTCTTGCAGAGTAACTAATTTCCCATGTTAAATATGAAGCAATATTTCCGTGTAAGCCCTCTGCAATGATATGAAATGTGAACATACAGGTAGCAGAAAGGCCTCCTGATATTATCAAGTTAAGATATAGACAGCATAGGCTGACTTCTTTTGTCTTGTGCTATGAAGAAGAAAGTGAGATGAATTAAAATTTAACGTTTCGATATAAAGTATTAATTATAAAACATAAACTGGAAAATAACAGTGAATTTGTTGCGATTCTTCAAGAGTGAACTATAGTGCAAACAATGATTATTGTGATCGAACTATCTCCTGTGTTTTACTCAAAAAATTCACTTTACAATAATTTTGTGCCAGGTAATCACAAGAGTTTTCCTTGAGTGATTTATTGAAAAATGATTTACGAGTGTTAATAAAACGTTAAAAAGTTCTTAGAAGTGAAATAGATTATTTAATCTATCTGATGCAGCCGCACCTCCCTGAGATTGAAGATTATTAAAGAATCTTCAGGCTCGCCGGCGGAGACTAGCCTATGGCTAGTGTATATAATAAATAAAATGTCCCAAATGTATATATCCAGTGTTTTCAGTTTCATCCCGTATAAGTAGAAAACTATAAGAGGTCTATAAAAGTACTCAGATGATATAAAATATATATTAAAATGCGTCATAAGTCTTATTTCCTTTAGCATTAGCCATTGCCGAAAGATAGTTTATTGGTGGTTGCTTTTTTACATGAACTCGCCATCAGTAAAACCAACATTTGATGATTGATGTTATGGTATTTAATGGTATATGGTTCCATTTATGTAATTTAGACTATTTTCAGGCTATGCATAACATAATATTATACTATTTATGACATTGTAAGACAATTATTCTGAAACACTAAAGAGGAAGTGAAAGAAATAAAATAATTTTACTGGGTATTTCTACGAAATTAATAGCATTCTTTTACCGTATTGTAGTTAAAAGTTTCAGGTTATATTCGTAACCTTAGTGGTCCAAATAAAGTTTGGTTTGTAGGAATTTTACAACCTTTCTGTGATGTTAACTGATTTTGTAAGGAACACACAAACCCATTGCTTCCTGATTATTTGTTATACCAGGCGTGTTCTTATTTTGTTTATCTTTAATTTTGTAGTATGTTTAATGGTAGTGGTAAGATGTAGTTTATTTCTTAAATTCATAATCTACAAATTCTCCCGAGGTAATTCCCAACCCAAGATAAATACCGCATGAAGGAACCGACTTGCGGCTATTTTCACCCCAGGTTTGCATGCTCATAGAGAGTATTGCATTTGTCTGCATTTCTTCCCTGTTTTATCACTGATTTCCCTTCTATCTCGCTCTCTTTCTGACTTCATCTTGACGGCACTTCATTTTACTTTTCCGCTACATCAGATACAACTTTCAAGAGAAATATTTTGTTTCTCCTTGCTACCTAAGCTCCAGTGTTTAACTTTTCTCTAACTTCTTTGTGTACCTACATTTTAAGTAAATTATTGCAGTTTCAGCAGGAATGAACGTTTCTCAGATCCTACTGTTTTTGTATATCGGTGGGGATGTATATTCAACCCTCCTGAGAGTTTAACTGCCTCACAAACATCCTGACTTTATTGTTGATGAAGACCTAAAACCAGTTAATTAATACAGTTATCTAGCCCGTTCGTTCTTTGCATTCCCAGGTTCATCAAAGATTTTATTATACCTGGTTGCCCTAGAGTCCCTTATACATCGCTAAACATGGTTTTTAGTTCCCATTAGGGATCGATGGAATGATTATTTGTGCTTGTCTGTGAAATAAAGCATTAACAGTAGATTCGTTGTAAAAGACTATGTATGAATTCTGTTATAAAGTGAAGTGGCGGTGGCGGCGGTGGTGGTGGCGGCGGCGGCGGCGGTGGTGGTGGTGGTGGTGGGGGTGGGGGCGGTGGTGGTGGCGGTGGCGGTGGCGGTGGCGGTGGCGGTGGCGGCGGCGGTGGCGGTGGCGGTGGCGGTGGTGGTGGTGGTGGTGGTGGTGGTGGTGGTGGTGGCGGTGGCGGTGGCGGCGGTGGTTGTGCTGGTAAATAACTCATTGAACCAATTATAAAGTATTGGAACTTGAACTGCTAGCTTTTGAATGAAACATATATTTCTTTATCGTTAAAGGAGATATTTTGTTCTGGCACGGTGCTTTTAAAAAAGTTGAGAGAATTGTATAGTCCTAACGCTTTAGTAATCTTACATGTTTAATTCATACAAAAGGTCCGAAAAAAGGGTAGGTATTTTCAAATTTGTTCACGTTTTATAGCTTAGGCAGTGATACAGTGATTAAGTAATTTTCCCTAAAATAGTGTGGCAGAAACACGGCAGTTTTGCGCACATTAGAGCTTATTTTGCATACATTTGTATTTTAACCACACATAATGTCCTGCCCCTATTGCGAGAGAATAAAAGGGGAAAACATTTGAAACAGCCTTTTTACTTCCCTACTACTGTCATGTGTGAATAGTACATTTACCATGACAACATTATCCCACGCGACATGTTTTCTCGTTAGCTAAATAAGCCATATGTGGTATTCGGATACATGGCCTACCCTAACTGGGACGACAGATGCCCATCTTCCAGGGGTGTGCTACCCCTCTCTGAAATATTCCACTCATTTGAACACTCGTCCCCAAGCTGACCTCCCTGGAACAAGGTGATGAATGCAAAGCGTGTCCGTTGCTTTGCTGATTAAAGGGGGCCTTAATGTATTCATCGTTGGTGCCATTATGAAAGGAAAATAGTAATATGAGTGTAATCTCTTTTATTCATGAGACATCTGAAGTACTTTCTGTTCGATTTGACAACTATGGTAGCGTTGATCCAAACTCAAATGTTCCTTCCTAGCTCAGAATTTATTCGTCTTAGCGAAGAATCTGGTTCCTCAGGAAAATTCGTCCCCATTATTGGGTCATTCCATGCTCAGGTTATGACCAGGGAGCGGGGTTTTAGTAGATAAACAGGGTATGATATTAACAGCACCGAGTATAGAGCCGGCAGCTAGCGTGAGGGTTGAGGAAACGACACGCAAACCCCTACACAACAGTCTGTTTCTTGCGACTGCCATATGTCGGGACTTGCTACTTGAAGAAAGCTGCCACAGCAATACAGTAAACACTTCTAAAACTAAAACTGCTCTAGCACATGGTCTCCACCGAGTTGCGGAAGACATTATATCATCTTTTCCGGCCTACACTGCTGGAAAAAAGGAAATAAGAAGCCTAATATGTTGCACACATGACTTTCTCTACTCTTGTGTTAACTATTCTTACAAATTCGTTTTCCTCTATCTTCTCTCTGTTAATCGAGATAAACATTTGCAGAAATTGTATTCTTGTTAATTTTCTTATAGCTACAAGGGGAATATAGCTTTAAGCGATAGCCACACGCCTTAAAGCTGGTCGCATAATGAAGGCTTTAAAATTCCGTTCTCCTTGCACTATCAAGAGCTAAAATAAGTGAATAACGAGCTTCCAATTCAAAAAAGCACAAGTATTGCAAAACACACAGAAATAGCAAGGAATATCACTGAAATGGTTCACTCCAAAATAATTGGACATAACGTGTGTGTTTTAACGAAATGTTTGTGTGTTTCAACATTTTTGTTTAATAAGATTTGGTCTATCGCTTACGCCACGGTACACCAGTTGTGCAAAAGTCATCAAGAGAAAATAGGGCTAATAGGCTATAGCCAGAAAATTCGAAATGTGCATTTCATTTTCCATAAAAAATAGCTTAAACACATGGAATTTTAATCAAAATTCTTACAGCTATTTTTGTGAAAATCAGAATTTTCGAAAAATTTTCCAGCTTTCTCTTCGCTTTGCGCTGTAACTGACTGGCCTTTCTGTTGATTTCCCCTAATATTTTCTTTCCTTTATTGATTATAATTCGGTCTAAGGTTACAAGCGATACAATTAACCCTTTATTGCCTGGCGTGTCTTATAAGATACATAGGCTTTTTTTTTCCCTATTTGTACTAGTTTTAACTTTCTTTTTCTGCTATAATCTTGTTATACTGAGACTCGAACTCACGACCTCAGGCTTTGAGTGCATGGCCAGTGCACTACGCGTTGCCTTAACGATCATGACTATCCAAGCCAGCGGGCTGAAGGTCTCCCAGACCGCCTAATCTAAACCGGTTTCGAATTAGAGGAAGAACGGCATATGTAGCAAAATAATTCAGGCATGAAAGGGTTAAGAGCACCGCCCGAGTGGTTATACCGTTCGCCTATCTCCTAGATGGCCCGGGTTCAATCCCAGAGACAAGCATGTGGTATTCGTGGACGAAACGGCGTCTGAACGGGTTTTCTCTGGATTCTTCTGTTTTCCTCGCCACTCATTCCCCCAATTCCGCCACGATCGCCTTTCCATCCATCGATTTCGTTTGCATTTCGTATCATCTTCACTATTATATCTGGTGCTTGACTGACCGCCGTCTTCCAGGTCTTCCAGTACTGGCTTGTAAGTCCTAGGGGTGTAAGTCCTACATAAGGGAGGGTAATCAGGCAAAGAAGACACATAACAATTTTCTGAGCACCTTCATCACTTGACACTTTACAATGTTTCCACTGTTGAATGAAATTGCTTCCTCATAAAACCCCAAAATATACTCTGGTCATCCCAAAAAAAAATATTTTTTGGGAGACGAGTCCAGATTGCATTATGTTAGGATTTAGTTTTCCACTGTGAAGACAGTTCTTAGAAGTTCTAGGTCAGCTAAACCGTGCAGTGAAAAGGAAGATAACAATTTTTTTTACTATATTTTTCATCTTCTTTTTTTCAAATATTTACACCAGGTTACATCACAAAGACTATGGTTGTTCGTTTGTTGAAAGTAGACGAAAATAAATTTTAATTTTTACTTTCTCTACTATCAATAGTAAGTAGGAGAAGTTTATATTCGACCCAAAAATTGGATGTTGTGATTTCGCCTGAAATTCATGTTTTGAGGCTCCCTGAATCCGAAAAAAAAGTTTTTAGACAAATTTACTTGCGTATGTGCATGTCTGTTTGTATATAGCATAGCTCAAGAACGAAAAGTCGATTGAAAACCAAAGCATCTTTCAGGGATTTTAGACGAAATTTTTTGAAGAAAATTTCTCCACCACAAACTCCTTACATGGAAAATGTTTCGAAAGTTTGATTTTCTAAAAAAATGGCATAGCAAATTAAAATTTATTTTGAATTCTCTGACTATAGCCTATGTAGTTCTGTTTAGTCTTGTTGAATTTTGTGTAAGCGGTAAACGTAATTGATAGACCAAATCTTTCTGGACAAAAATGTAGATCTCTCTAAAGCACACAATTTATGTCCCAGTGCACCTTTTTTTGGGAGTGAACCATTTCTGAGATATTCGTTGTTATTCGTGAGAGTTTTTAATACTTTAACTTTTCTGAAATAGATCATTATTCAGCTATTTATCTTCTGGCCGGGCAAAGAGAACGGAATTTTAAACCCTTGATATAACGACCAGTTTTAAAAGATTCGACTGTCGCTCAAAGCCTACTATGTTTCCATATTCCCTTGCACCTACAAGGAAATTAGTAGCAAGATAATTTCTGAAAATATTATCTCGACTAAAATTAAGAAATAGAGGAGCAAGAGTGTAAGAGTAGAGAAAATCATGTGAGTGCAACACATCAGATTGTTATACATGCAGCAAAGTTTCAAAGATGAAAATAAGGCGTTAAATAAAACTAAACTAAATAAGTGTGAACGCCCTTGGCTTTGATATCACTTCACTGTCCTATGTCTCATTGCAGACTACAGCAATGTGTAATGAAACCAGTTTTGCAAACTTTATCACAGTTAACAACACGTAGAAAAAGAAGAATTTTGAAGAATGTATCTTTATGATAAATGGCACCATTAGAGTGAATGTAATGCATATGTCTGTTCCATGTAGCAGAGCTAAGTAATAAAAGGTGTCTTTGTGGCCAAGGAATTTATATTTCCTTATCATAACAGATGAGCGCTAAAACGGTGATCCATGACCCCCATCTGTTTCACATCCGTTGAAGTCATCGCCGGAATATTGAGTGCTTCAGTGACATTTGGGGAAAAAAACTTGTGCTCCAGATTCTACTGGAGAGTTGAAGGAATACGTATGGAGCAGTAACCTGGTTTTCCTAGAGCTGAACGTGATTTTCACACCAGGAAGTCCGTTACTCCATCAGATAGAGTTTATGTTGACACATGTTTGTTTGCATACCTGCCAGCGCCCCTAGTGGCAGTTGACACATACAAACACGCCTTCAGATGGAAACCTGATTACCCTGCCCTACCACTCAGTTGTAATTTGTTGATTTTTCGGATCCCTTGTCACTGGGTCACATGGTCAACTGATTTTAAAATATACCTTCCTTTACGTTTCAATGAAACAGATTTATCAAGGGGCCGATGCCCATACAGTTCAGTTCACAGAGAAACCTGGGCAGAGGTTGCTCGCAAGGAAAAGCACCGTGAAGGGCTTAATTTCCTAAGAAGTATTCGTACGTTCGATGAAGCGACATTTTAATTACGTTAACACAGTGTTTCAACCGTTTTATTTTTAGTGTGACATGTTTCGAAAATACTGCCCTTCCACCGTGCACTAAAGCCTCATTACGTCCCTGAAGGGCCAATTGAGGATATACTTGATAGATAACTAGTGGTCCCTGGAGAGCTTGGGGCGCTGATCACGTCCCACCTCCAATATTGCACCCGAATCATGACGCCTGTGGCGGGCAGAGGTGGGGGACGCAGCGACCGGACGGTAGACTTTGGCCCAGAAAGGACTGTTCCTCCTCAGGGATAGTTTTTATACACGAATAATCTCAATATTTCTGTTCCAAGGACGTCTATCCACCAAACACGGCCAGCATAAAAAGTTACACAATTTCAGAGTCGCATAACCAAATATATTTCTATAAAGCACGCACGAAGTTCTTCAATTGTTCTCCCTATTTTAGTTCATGAAATCGGGAGTAGGTCTCCTTTTTTAACTATCTCTAACTTACTCAGATTCAACGTGATTGAAGAGTTTATTAAATACGATTGACATAAAATAATTTTTAAGTATCACCAGTACTTTGAATATTGAGCGGCAAAATTCAGTGAATCACCTTGAATATACTGACATCTAGTACTGTATGCCCAGGACAAGAAGGCAAGTCTTATGAATGTGTAGCGTAATCATTTCGTGCTTCCCGCACGGTGTTTATGCCTAATTTCCGAGTATGACAAGGATGCTAGGCTCGTTTAAAATACACAATGTTGTCACATTACTCACCGATAGCTAGAAATATGCACTCTCATACACTCATTTCCCAGTAAACAGATCCGCTACCGAAGTAGATACACAGTTCAAGCCCCCTCTGCCCTTCATTCCCCTCTAGCCTTCTTGTCGTGGGCATACAGTACATGCATTTTCCTTAACTCACAGTTCGCTGTTATGACGTCATGACTGTAAGCTATATGATGCGAAGACATCAACATCTCGCATAGAGTGTTAAAGGAACTAATAAGTAATCACGAGCACACTATTTACTATCCAAAGTAAACGCTTCTTTGGAGCTGAATTCATGGGCTATTCTCCTAGCTCGTGGGTTATTGTTCATTCCTATGTCATTTAAATTGCAGAAAACGTAATTCACAAAGTGTACAGAGATTAAGACAAAATACGTATTTTAAAGTATAAAATTACTTGGTACTATGCCAGAGAATAATCTATTTAGTTATACTCCCATTCTTGAACAGTTGAACACTGAGTTTACTTCACATAGATTCCATGACTTCAGGATTCTTGAGAATGACATTTCATTGTTTAAGGCTTTCACTGTATACGTAGTCAATGTACGACCTAACTTACAATCTGAACACACAGATCTACAAACACATCTAGTGCAGAGATTTAGTTCAAATGTGTATGAGGTAATGTGTGTTGGTTTAAGAGAATTTTCTGCTTCTGTTATACTGTTACATCAATATTTTGCTCCTAATGTGTCTGTAAACAACATTTTTCTTTAAGAACAAAACCAAGATCTCGCATTTCAGATAACGTAGATATTACGCCAGAGGTTGATGTCTTCTCACGTGTTTGTATGCTGACAATGTGTGTAATTCCGAAGTGTTACTACCTCTTTCCTGTTTAAAACAAATGCGCTGGTCTTTAACTGTGTCAGACCACCATAATATAGGAACTTTAGTGGACACTCAGAATACAGACCGGAGTTTAATTGATATAGGGGGGCGCATTTATAAAAGTTGTATCCGCGCAATATACGAACGAGAGGAGCACTGTGACCTTGGATACAGGGAGCGGTTGTGCGTGTACCAAGCCATAATAATGGCGGTAAAACAAAGGAGAGAAGTCGAGAGTCTTCTCCAATTCTCGTTGAGTCATTGCCCACGTATATATGCAGGGTTCTCCAAAGGTCGCGTGACATCGGCTCCAGTATAAATAGGACTACACAGACATCCGAATACTTAGTTTAGAGTCAGTAGCAGTTTATTTTTGAGTGAGATGTTGTTTAGTTGTGTATGTCGTAGTGTTTAGTTACCAAAGTGCGTCGGCTAGCCTGTCAGTGAGTGCGTATGTGTCTTTGAGTGCTTGTATCGTAATAGTCAAGATATAAGAGACAAAGAAACTAGAGAAAGACATTGAAAGACTCAGAAAGATTATCAGAAGAACAAATGTGTATTGTAATAGCAGAGAAGACTATAAACTGTGTTAGCAATGACAAGAAAATTGTGCATTTGTACTAAAATTTAGAGGACAATAAAGTGTTAGAAAAGTAGCCGTTATGTTATGTAACAGTTTTTAATCTGTATATGACGTTAAATTTGTTCCCCTTTTAACATATTGTTCATATTTCTTCTTCATTCCAAACTGTTCATTTTTAAACACAAAAATGTGTTTACATTGCTAGTAGTATACTTTTTTTTATTTTGGCAGTCCTTTAGGGAAATGTAAATAAATAAACAAACAATACTTTTAACTTGTCACTATCAATATTTTACGTTTAAAATAACTCATTTCCGTAAAAAATTATGAGAAGCGTAACTTGTGGTGAGTCACTGCGTGACCACTATGTATAACATGGGCGCGCTCTTCAAGCGGTTCACCAGCCGATAATCGATCATAGCAAAACACTTCTATGTAAAACACCCAGAAAAAGTGGCTAATGGTGTTTTGTCAATCTAACTCCCACCTACTTCATCTCATCCATCAAAATTCGTACATAATATATATTCGATCAACCTATAACAACAAGTGGCATGAAACAATGTCTGCAAAGGTTAATTTTCATTAAGAAGTAGGCAGAAAAATATATTTTATAAGAAATGGTGTGGGAGAGCGATAAAAAGAGAATGTAATCTCGGTTTCGTAGGTACATCACTAGCAAGGAGAAAACGCCCCTTTGAAACATAGCAGGCCTTTGTTCGCTTTGAACTGACTGTTCTAAAACTTGGGAACAATGGTTCATATGCGACCGTAATCTAAAGAGAAAATGACTGTCATGTACATATACCTAGAGGAAGAAGTTATGCTCTCCCAATATAGGCTGCTACATGTTCTCAAGGGCCCTTCTCCAGCCACTCTGGGGAGGTACAAGGTGGAGTACCAACCTACAGCCGAGTCGCTTGTTGGCCATTTTCAGCCTTTTGCTCTTACCTCTGTCATCCCAACAGGAAACTCAAGTACCTACATTGCATTTATTTCACAAGTTTCCTTCATGGGTAAATGAGTGTTCTTTGACTATCTTCCCAAGTAGAATTGTGTAGTTCCATATTTTTGCCAAAATAAGAAGGTTCTGAGCTTTTCTGTAATCACTAGGGTTTCTGAACTCTTACTCTGAAAGCGCTAATACCTAAAATTATCAGGTAATTATGTTAAAACACTGCCATAAATTGTGACGTGATAGGAAATAAGTGAAAACTACATGAAAAACCATACAATATTAATTTGATACAAGTGTTGAAATCCTTTGACCAAAATAATAGTTATTTATGATACAAGGGTTAAAAGGAACATTTTATTCTGTGAGTAGGTGTGTTAAAATCCCTTTAACGCGTACAACATACACTATTTTTAGTCAGTCCTGAATATATTATAGATTATATATAACTATGGTATTATTTTACCTTTCTCATGGCTTGGACTGCGTTGTTCAGTTGTTGCCTTTGTTAGCATAAGTGTTAACAACACGACTTCAGTTTTACAAAACCACAACATTCTACACAGAAGGCAGTGGAATCTGCTGTATGTATTGGTTTCTTAATTTTTTGATACCAATTCTAATTTCAGTCTCTCCACACTTGCTCTCCTAACTTCAGTAGGTTCAGCACAGTCCATATTCCAATGACTCGCTATTTTGTATAAGCATTATATAACTGAGATTCGTGGCCCACTTGAATTAGGCCATGGTCACATTCTGCAAGAACCAAATTATTGGAGTGTTAAAAGCTTTCAAGCACTGAATGGAAGAATTTTGCACTTTTAACACTGGCGTAAACTGCTAAAAGTCTAACTCTTACTATCAACTGTCTAAAAAATCAACTGTAACAAGAGCGGCATGCACTATTTTAAACAGACGTGAAATTTGTAAAACAACAATAAGATGCCGTATTGATTACGACCTACAGAATGATTCAGAAATACTTTTGCAAATTTTGCGGACGAGTTTTCAACGAGTGAAGAAAAAAGTTAATGAAAACATAACTTTCAGAATCCTTTGTTATTATTTATTAAAGTTCAAAATTTTATTAATAAAATAATTATTGACGTTATTAAATATTCCACTTGTTGAGTTACACCTTACAGTGACCGAAATAAAAGTCGTAAGAACACCGACAGTGGGATGAAGAAGGCAGTTAAGGCAAGAGTATTTCTTTAGAGGGAGGGATGAGATGGAAGAAGACAGAGGTTGGCCCCGTACAATCGGCTCTTGAAATTCAGTTTCATCCGAATTCACACTTTCCATTATATAATCCATTATTCAGTATTTCTCACTATTTTACTTCCATTTATTGTTTCAGCTGAAGTAATAATTAATGTGGCACACGGACGATCCATTAGCTAAAACTAGTTTACACGTTTACATTTTGGTAGCTGAAAGAAACTACAAGGCTGCCAACTAAAGAACATGTTAATTTTGTAGCGGGGATATTGAAAGAACTATTCTAAACATAATATATATTACTCTGTTGATATCTAAATGAACAGTAAAGAACAAGAATCTGAAAGATGGAAAACAAGAAAAACTGTGATTTATGACAGAACCTTAACAATAGTTATTTATAAGTTTCTTAAGTAGACTTATTTGTGAGATGATGTTCTAATTTTTAAAGAGAAAATAATTCTCTGTAAAGTTACGTGTAATATGCAATATATAATCTTAAATGAAATAAAATTACAATTATTAATATTAATACTATTGGAGTCGTCATTGCGAGGAGTTGAATCTCGTAACTCCGCCGGAATAAACCGTTTAAACTCTGATTGTTTAAACTGCACCAAATAAATCAATAAATGAATGAAAATTAATATTCCTGAAGAAGTCACAGATTATGCTAAAAAGCGGTTACGGGGAATCATCTTTGAAATCGTCTGTTGTGAAAGATATTTCATTGTCAATAATTGTCAAATTAACGTTAATGTATGCAATGAAACTACAATTTGTTTGATTTTATATTTTTCCTGTGTTTAATAAATAAAGTGACAATGAAACAAAGTACTTACGGAGGATAACTTTACGAGTAATCTTCAAAACGTAAAAAGTTGGTACGAAGTTTTTCTGATTTTATCCGTTATTGGTGTATCTACTTATATGTGGAACGGGGTATTTGTATGAGAAAGTCTTAGCGTAACTTTCGCCCCTCGCGGTTTATCATCAGCCGGAGAGCTCTTGAGAGTTCTTAAATTATAATCTCAGAGGATGTAATGTAGTTACTAATGAATTAAGACCACTTCTGAGAATGTCTCCAACACGAATTAATTGTGTATATATGATTCCTTTTACAAACTTTCTCGCTAAACAATGGCGGATTTCTCGTAGATAGCAAATGACTAAGCATAGCTAACCATCGTATAACATCAGTTTCACTTGCTTTAATTCACAGCAAATAGTTGAATTAAATTAACTTCACTTGCAAAACAGTTTCATTTATGAGAATCACATATAAATCACAATTCCTTTCACAACACAATGGACATTTAACGTCTTCCGCGATTAAACCATCAAACTTAAACAAAAGAAGTTAGGCTACACTGCCTCTAATTTCACAGAATCATTTCAGGGGATTTTTTCTGTTTATATTTTGTTAAATCGGAATGATTTCAAGAGATTAAACAGTATACTGCCTCAAAGTTCAATATAAAAATCTCCATAAATAAAACAAAAGTATTAACTGTTAGTAAAGCACCATTTGATGTAAATTAGAAATTGGAAACATCATAGAACATGTAGTGCATTTCATAACTTATGCATTAGAACAAGAGCAATGACCATACGAACACTAAAGCTAATGGAAACTACGGAAAATGTTAAGGAAGATAATATAAACACAATGTACGATAAAGTAAGAAATGAAGAAATCACGTAGATGTGTGAAGAAAAAGAAGAAGAAGAAGAAGAAGAAGAAGGATTCTAGTTTAGGTAGATAAGTAGCAGAGAAACTAAAAACTAATAAAACAAATAATCAATGCAAGTAATTTGTATTCCAAATGGGAGTTTTGAAAGATGAACGCACCCAAAGCCCCCCTGCAGTAAATGCAATTCTCCTTGGAAGAAGCAGGGGGCTTAAAATAAAAAGGTGACCTAAAGTGAGGGGCCGGTAAACCTGATGGAATGTGAGCCTGTCACATTGCCAGAAATGTATGATTCAGAGATGGCAA
>CM060970.1:55989075-56114075 GCA_030765045.1 Tenodera sinensis
ACAACAGCAAAGTACTCAATCTACATGTAAGTATGTATATAAATCCACAGGGGTTCTCCTCCTAGACATATAACGGGCCTTCGACCAAGTTTGGCACCCTGGACTTCTGCGCGAATTCGTCACCACAGCTCAATCCACAACCTATAGTAAACATTCTCTGTGACCGCCAATTTGCCTCAGCCGTAAGCAACGCGCTCTCCTCATGGCGCGCGACACGGGCGGAATTCCCTCAGGGTAGTGTACTAGGACCTTCACCTTTTAACATTCACAAAATGTCTAAATACCAGTCTCTAGTGTTTGCCAATGACACACCTATCGCTGCTCAATTAGATAAGCTGTTATTCATACGAAATTGATTGCACACTGCACTTGCTAATTTGCATGACTGGCTCTCCAAATGGCGAATCAAAGTCAACCAAACCAAATGGCAAGCTGTAATGTTTACCAGGCGTACTTCACACACATGCACTTCCCTCTCTCCAACTGCTCGGCCAAAACATCATCTGAACCATTACAGTCGACATTACCGCAAAAAATATAGACTTTCCAAATGTCAAAGGTTGGTTCCCCTTTAAAGGTGAGGAAGTCTAGAGTACTTACTGTTTGTATTCCAGCTGCAACGAAGTCTATGATAGCCGCCCTCTTCTCTCGAACATCGAGTCCTGGAGTTGCTAGTAACGACATGAAGAAAGCTCCAACGCCATCAGCTGAGTAAGTATCACTTTCTTCCTTTTGAGCAGCTTCTACCATTTCTGACACCACGCTGAAACACATTCAATGGTGCAAATTTCCAGCAAAGACAGGTAACTAATCAACAATAATTGTAGGAGAATAAGGGACATGTCTTTATTCAAGGATGTGCAGTATTTTAGGAACGACCAAGGACCACACCAATGGAAAGAGCAGAAAGTGCAAAGAAACACATCAAAGAACTCAGCCTGAAAATATGTGGGTTGTAAATGATCTTGTTACATAACCTCTACAAGAACGCCAGTTAAATAGAAGCAAGATGAACCTCCAGTTAAAGTGTTAGCCCAATACCAAAGAAAAGCGCCAAATTGAATCAATCACCGTTGCCTTCAACGTAATGAAGAGTTACGCTTGAGTACTTATCCCATAAAAATTACCATGACTATCCTGAAATGAAACATGCGCGAGATTAGAACACGCAGATCAGAGCTTGAACTCAATAAGAATTCTTTGACTCATGTTTGCAGGTTACAAGCTGCGTCCACAGTACGGTGTGATCGTACGCCGAAAGGGGGTACAATGATACCGTTCCTGCGCACGGGGGTACTATGATGCTCATGAGAGGTGATATAATCGTGGAATCTGTACCCATTAGTCTCACATCCAGTCAGTCGTTGTAAAGAGTGTATTCTCATTCATCACTTATCTGCTTCCGTCTGATGACTTCTCGCTCACTAATTTAGAATAACTAGTTTCCCGGTTACCAACACCTTTCCTGTTGGTGGGAGACTTCAATGCGCATTACCCACTTTGGGGCTCAACTTGGGCTTTTGTGAGAGGCAAACTGATTACTGATTTCATGGACAGTCATAATCTAGCTCTCCTTAGCACTGGAAAGCCTACATTTCTTTCGGGAGGTCGTGGGTTGGACTCCCGCGGCCGACCTACCTCAGACATGAGTTTCCTCGGTGGTTTTCCCGCGTCAGCAGGCAAATGCTGGGAAGCATAACTACATTCTCCGAATGTTCTGTCCCTCCATTTTATTTCACCTTCCTGTCAACCCAGTTTTTCCGGGTCGGAATTGTTGCCGACGGACGAGTTAGAGCTGCCGTGTGGGGGATTTGCGCACTGCAACTGCTGTTCTCGAGGGATGGGTGACCTTGTAGTTGCCAGACCTGCCGAAGAGGGGGTACCTCTGTTGAAATCCAGGCGGCTGATGGCTGCTTGGCGAACTCTGGTGTCGAGATGAAGAATCTCCACCGCCGGTTAGGGACCCTCACTTGGCTCGCTGCTCGCCCAGGTCCCCTCATACCCGTAGAGGACTCTCATTTCATCCCTTTCTCCCGGAGGCCTGCATAGGCTCAGTGTGGAATCCCCTCCATACATACTCCACCTCTACCTTTATCATATATCATATATATACCGCTATGTTTGTAGGCAGCCGTGAACAACATTTTACTTCCAAGGAACCGTTAGAGAAACCAATATGAGCATTTGTTTTTGGCAGCGCTGATATTTTCAGGACAGCCTCTCGACAAGAAAGACATTGGACGTTCTATCATAAAGAATGAAATGGGCAGCAAGCCGAAAAAAGAATCCCAAAATAAATATTGATTAGTTTAATACCATACACAGAAGACAAAAAGCATGACCCAGGAAAACGTTAAGACATAAGCATCTATTTTCGTAGCTCTAAAAATTTTGAAATTATTACTCATTCAAGTGCCACTTTAAATCAATTATTAATTTACTTACTCATATAGATCTTCCTCGCTCTTGACAAGCAGCTTATATGCTGGAGTAGGAAACATTTTCCAGAAAGGGAGTCCATAGTACGTGTCCCTAGAAGCTCTGAAAACTCCCCTCACAGCTGCACCAAGTCTGGCTGCCACAGAGTCCACATCTTTCTCCAAAAATCCTAAACGTCGTCCCAAAATCAACGTGCATGTACCTGTAGAAAGAAAAGAGTCGTCTCAAGAATAAATTAGAGGCATAAGAAGCGTATCCCATCAGAGGCACATCCCATTCCCAGTTCTCTACTCAGGAGAAGGGGTTGAACTTGAGTCAGAAATCGACCAGTGGTGGTCTGCAATGCGGTTGTGCAAGACACGTATGACTCGTGAAAAGCTGTATTTTTGTTAATGTTTAGTTCACGTACGAATACGTTTTTGTTTATTTATGTGCACAAAAACAACATGAATACATCTAAAAAGAAAGTGCTAAAAGTCCTTGACTGCTATCCTGTTCATTAGGTGCTTATGTAGGGTTCCTCGGTATTTCAGTAAGGTTCTGCAGAATTTTAAACTGCTATGACAGCTTTTCAAATGCCACTTTTAACCTCTTTTCGGATCGGAAGCGAAAGAAACCTCCATAATCCATAGGCACATAAATTGTGAATATCGTTGCTAATTAGTTGAAGATACATGAACAGTTTGTAAAACTGCGTGTCCATCACACAAGCCATTCAGTAACTCATAACCAGGGACGACATTGTCCCTGTTCGCAGCGAGGTTCACTGGTGTCTACTGGAATTATAAGAGTACATACCTGAGTTTACTACGGCTGACACAAAATTTAATGGCGGATGACTCAACACAACATCCAACCAAAGGCTTGCCGCGCTTGCGGCGTTGTATAATTAAACACGCTGTGAAATCACACTGTAAAACCGGTGATATAAATAGTGTGACCCCGGCCACGGCAGCGGCAACAGCAAGGGCTCGGGGCCGGACTGTCGGGCGAGGCGCCCGATTGTTGTGGACACGTGACAACAATCAGTGTGGCGGAACCAAAAGGGGTTTTCTAGATCATTCGAGAAGTGTCCGGCGTATTTGTAGAAGTTCAAGAAAGCACGTGTTACTCGTCCCTATATAAGGAAGCGAGGCACAGAGAGTGAGTTCAGTTCAACTTTTAATTTTAATGTGTGTCCGCTGCGTATGTACCTGAGGGAACCGGCGCGTCGTGGAGGAAGAAAGTTATTAATAACCTCGGCTATCCTTAAAAATATAAAAGAATTTTAAGTAAAACCAATAATTGAGATAACTTACTTTCAAGCCCCATCCTGATGGCAAAATCATCAAATTTGGCCACAGCTCCTCTATTGTCACGCATCGCCTTCAGCAAACCCACGAAGTCTTCCGTGATGACGTTTAATTCAGGAACAAAACGAAGAATGGTTTTGGGACTGGTCAGTTCGGGAGTAAGAACTGTCCGAAGCTTGTGCCAGGTTTCACCTTGTCTGAAAATAGAAGAGGTCATTTCAGCTTAAAAATGTGTGAGGGAGGGAGAGGCAGGCAGGCAGACAGACAGACAGACAGACAGACAGGGCGACAGTTTATACAGAAACCATAACATGTAATTCTTTTGCCACTGAAACAACACTGATAAATTACAAACTCCAGTTAACATTTCTTTCACTTTATTTCTTTTCTAAAACTGAATAACAAAAACAGTTCTCTTTTTTACTTTCTCTACTAGTTATACTAAGGGAAGTATTGTATTCGACCCAAAAATTCGATGACGAGATTTCACCAAAAATATATGTTTTGAGGCCCCCTGAGTTAAAAAAAAAAAAAAAAAAAAAAAAAAAAAAAACTTTAGAAAAAGGTTCGCGCATGCTTGTGTGTCTATTAGTGAACAGTATTAACTCAAAAGCAAAGTCGGTTAAAAAATAAAGTTAGTATTTAAGTTTAATATCTTTCAAGGATGTGACAAAGATTTTGAAGAAAATTCCCCCAACCAAACTGCCATTTACGTGGAAAAATTTTCAAAAATTTTGATATTCTCAAAAATGGTTCTGACGATTTTGATTAGACTGCAATATGTTTAAGATATTTTATGGCAAATGACATGTATATTTATTTTCTTGCTGTAGCCTATGTAATCCTGTTTACTCTTGATGACTCTTGCATAACTCGTAAACCGTAAGAGAGACCAAATCTTACTATACAAAAGTGTAGATCTCGTTAAAACACACGTTAAGTTCAAATACTTTTTTTTTGGGGGGGGGGGGGGGAGTAAACCATTTCGGAGACTTTCCTTGTTATTTGTGTGTTTTGCAATAAGTAAACTTTCCTCAATTGGAAAGTCGTTATTCACCTTTTTATCTCTTGGTCGTCAAAGAGAATGGAATCCAACGCCTTCATATAGCGACCAGTTTTAAACGATTTGGCTATCGCACAAACCCTACTGTATTCCCACACTCCCCTTGCACCTACAAGGAAATCAGCATAAGGTAATTTCTGCAAATGTTTGTCTCAACTAACATAAAGAAGATGTTTCTAAAAATAATTAGTACAAGAGTAGAGAAAGTCATGTGAGTGCAACACATCCGATTTTTTATCCTTAACACAAATTACAATTCGTCGTAAGCTTGCAACTCACAGCTGTTCTGTCCTATCGTAACCTTCACACAAACTGCTTACAGTTCTATTACTCTCTCTCTCTCTGTCTCACAAACAATTGGCTTCGATGGTCACGCTCAATAGCACCGCGGCGAAAGCTTGACCTATTGCGCCTATTAAATCTCTGGGAGGAAGGGAGAGTGCACAACGAATTTAGTAAAATGCGCCGTTTGGGACTGTCTCTCAGTTTCTTATCGTCTTACAGGATATCGCAATGGTGAGCCATAACTAATGACTATGCTTAGTAGTCCAGCTACATTTAAGAGGATTCAAGTTATGCGCGTTCGTAATACATGTGAAGGTATAGCGTGCGGAACCGGTTCTGTCCGTCTGCTGTACAGACAAATTGTGCAAAGTTTTTGGTAGCTACCTACTATGCTTGAATTAACGCAACTTGGGTATTCTGACAGCTCCCTCGGCGTCCACTACGCACGTGACAGGGAAGTGGCACAGCGGTCTACTGTCATGACAGCCAGGTTTAACCCTGAAGTAGCCAATAGACTTAAAGGCCACGCAATCCCGCCACGAAGTCTATTGGCTGCTTCAAGGTCAAACCTGGTTGTCATGACAACAGACCGCTGTGCCACTCCCCTAACACGTGCGTAGCGCACGCCGAGGGAACTGTCAGAATACCCAAGTTACGTTAATTCAAGTATAAGCCTACTAATGACCAGGCATGGGGGAAAGTTAGTGGTAATGATCTCTGCGTAAGCATAACTGAACTATGGAACTTTTAGGTCACAGGGGGGAAGGTCGTATGCGAGGGTGTGCAGTCTCTTCCAATGACAAAGTGGAACTGTGGCGTGAAGTGCACGGTGCGTTAGTGACAGTGACCTTCCTATCTCTTTTGTTTACGTGCCAATCACAACATTCCCCGCACTCTACGATCGATGCGTAGTCAACGTAACGACCATGTGAAGTTTTCTCCCATGTCTACTAATGACCAATGAACGGCTGACAGTTTGGAATACTCGGCTAGAGGCGTGGCACTGTAATAAGGACAACGAAAGGTGAGGTAGATATACCTGGTCTCGTAGAAAAGCACGTTTTAATTTTCTTTAGATTAATCTCAAAATTCTCAATGTCTATTATGGAAAAAGTTACGAATATTGCTTGAAATAAGCAGCATTTATTGGGTTAAACGATTTTGTGTTATAAGAAAAGCTTGAACTTTTTCATCAGAATCACAAAAATGTGTAAAGCTTTACAGTAAATATAATGCAATGTTATATTGAAAAATATAAAAATGTTCTATAAATTCTCCCTATATTTATACTTAAACTTCGGATCGAAATAGCTTCAAATATGTTTGTTATTATAATAAAGTTTCTCCTTTCGAATGAAAGGTTTTCTTCTAATGCTATGCAATGCCTTCTTGGGTGGCATGACAATTTAATTACGTTTCTGTGAATTTGCACAGCTTCTGAAATTTATCGAACTATTACCAGCTTGCATTAGACCAATAATCTGGCAACGTGTAGTTTCTGATGTATGTATACGACATGATGTGAATCAAACAACAGTTCAGTAACGAATTTAGTGAGCCGTCAAAAATAATCAATATTTTCCTTTTATGCCAACGTGTCATTGGTTATATCTATGTCGAGCCAGTAGTTTGAATATTGCTGTCATTGGAGAGGGGTAAAGAGAGGAAAAGAAGGGGAAGCTACGAAGGCCACCCTTGCATTTCATAAATTCGTTTTCTGTACAAAGGGTGGCCAAATCTGATGCGGCAGCACAGCGCAGAAGAGTCCCTACCATTTACGAGTTGATCATCTCCGGCCGCCCCGGTTCGGATAGAAGGTTCTATGCTTGGGAACAAATATTTATCTCCTCAAATCATAACCACCGCATACGCCGCACACCACCGGCCATCACATTAGTTCCTGCAACCGTGAAATGTAAACGAAATAAAATTAGAGGAAAATGCATGGTAATATATAATACATTCCAGCAATCGCCAATGAAATGAGGAAACTACAGAAGAATCCAACGGTAATCAAACCCAGGACCTCCCAAATACGAATTGAGACGCTCCACGAGAACATCCAGCTCGGTGGTCGGAGGATAACTTTCCCATTGAGTTGTCTATTTTCTAGCAGTTGAACACTCTTACGTTAATAATAATCATGACCAGGCATCAAAGCCAGGACTAAAGGAAATGCTGTTAAACTGTAACTGGATATTACGCAGATCACAAACGACCCCATTCCGCGTAGTCTGTTAGTGGTGCAGACAGCATTCGCTAGACCGTGTTTATCTGCCCGTCAGTGACTCATGACCGCTGTTGTTTTCACCTTTGTATTAAGAGTAGATAAATTGACTGCTTAAAAATTCCTACAATTTATCATGATAAAAGCCTATTAGACATGCTATTAATACCATTATTATTGTTGTTATTTACATGTTTGTGGACCAAAGTCGGTTATTGCAACAAGCAAACATACATCGAAATTCCTAGTCCTTCTAGCACAGTTTGACAAACCATGCAACGCTAATATTTCCATTTGCTGATGGTAGTAAGTTCAGACTCATCTTCTGGTTTATTTAAAAAAAAAAAAACTCATTTGTCACCGCTCCTTCTACAAGGCCTCTCATATCACATAGTGGGTACTATAATAGTCCCACCTTTGGTTATTTACATCATTGGTAGCAGAATTCATTAAGAAAGACTATTTCTGACTGCTCTTCGATTTTACGCTCACTGGTGTAATTTTGTTTGCTGTAATTCGTCATAGAGATAAGTGATAGGGGCTGATGGAGTCAGGCAGGATATGGTAAAGGCATCTTTTCTGCTCACAAGTACTAAGTGGAAGGAAAACTTACTCGTTGACAATGCCCAGCGTCGTGTAGCGATCCGGCCTGGATTTGCGGTAGTAGGCGGTGGCCTCTGTGGGAGGCCGAAGTGGAAACCTGCTGGGATGTTTGAGGACAGCCTCGATATCTTTCTTGTCTAGCAGACTCACCACGGGGAAGTTCCAAAGCGCTTCCTCCTTCACAATGGGGCCGAACTTGGCAAACATATCTGTAAGAAATGAACACTTCGCATGGAATCACAAACGGTCAGAATAAAAGAAGCCACTACAACAAACTTGGGGCTCAATATAACTCGAAGAATCAGCCCCCCCCCCCCTCTTTTATGTTATCATTTTGTATTAAGGTTTTTTAATAATCGTTAATTAAACGGACTAGTTCATACCTAAACTTAGAAAATATAGTCAAAAGTGAAGTACCTTTGGGTGTTTCTTTCGGTTGCTTTCTGTACCCTATTTTCCCCCTTCTTTCCTTCCTTCTTTCTTTCCGTCTTTCCTTCCTTCTTTCTTTCCGTCTTTCCTTCCTTCTTTCTTTCCTTCTTTCTTTCTTTCTTTCTTTCTTTCTTTACTTCTTTGTTTCTTTCTTTCTTTCTTTCTTTCTTTCCTTCTTTCTTTCGTTCCTTCCTTCTTTCTTTCGTTCCTTCTTTCTTTCGTTCCTTCCTTCTTTCTTTCCTTCCTTTCTTTCCTTCCTTCCTTCGTTCCTTCCTTCTTTCTTTCCTTCCTTTCTTTTCTTCTTTCTTTTTTCTTTCCTTCCTTCCTTCTTTCTTTACTTCTTTGTTTCTTTCTTTCTTTCTTTCGTTCCTTCTTTCCTTCCTTTCTTTCTTTCCTTCGTTCCTTCCTTCTTTCCTTCCTTTCTTTCCTTCTTTCTTTTTTCTTTCCGTCTTTCCTTCCTTCTTTCTTTCCTTCTTTCTTTCTTTCTTTCTTTCTTTCTTTACTTCTTTGTTTCTTTCTTTCTTTCGTTCCTTCTTTCTTTCGTTCCTTCCTTCTTTCTTTCCTTCCTTTCTTTCCTTCCTTCCTTTCTTTCCTTCCTTCCTTCGTTCCTTCCTTCTTTCTTTCCTTCCTTTCTTTTTTCTTTCCTTCCTTCCTTCCTTCTTTCTTTACTTCTTTGTTTGTTTCTTTCTTTCTTTCGTTCCTTCTTTCCTTCCTTTCTTTCTTTCCTTCGTTCCTTCCTTCTTTCCTTCCTTTCTTTCCTTCTTTCTTTTTTCTTTCCTTCTTTCCTTCCTTCTTTCTTTCCTTCTTTCTTTTCTTCTTTCTTTTTTCTTTCCTTCCTTCCTTCCTTCTTTCTTTCCTTCCTTTCTTTTCTTCTTTCTTTTTTCTTTCCTTCTTTCCTTCCTTCTTTCTTTCCTTCCTTTCTTTTCTTCTTTCTTTTTTCTTTCCTTCTTTCCTTCCTTCTTTCTTTCCTTCCTTTCTTTTCTTCTTTCTTTTTTCTTTCCTTCCTTCCTTCCTTCTTTCTTTACTTCTTTGTTTCTTTCTTTCTTTCTTTCTTTCGTTCCTTCTTTCCTTCCTTTCTTTCCTTCTTTCTTTTTTCTTTCCTTCTTTCCTTCCTTCTTTCTTTTTTCTTTCCTTCTTTCCTTCCTTCCTTCTTTCCTTCCTTCTTTCTTTCCCTCTTTCTTTCCTTCTTTCTTTCTTCCTTTCCTTCTTTCTTTCCTTCTTTCTTTCTTTCTTTCTTTATTTATTTCTTCCTTCCTTTCTTCCTTTCTTTCCTTCTTTCTTTTTTCTTCCTTTCGTTCCTTCTTTTTCTTCCCTTCCTTCTTTCCCTTTCTTTCTGTCTTTCTTTCTTTCTTTCTTTCTTTCTTTCTTTCTTTCTTTCTTTCTTTCTTTCTTTCTTTCTATCTTTCTTTCCTACTTTCTTTGTTTGTTTCTTTCTTTCTTTGCGTCCTTCTGTGTAGAAGAATAAAAGCTTAAACGAAGCACCACACCAAAAGCTTTCCTTACCAAAAAGTGTTTTAAGAAATGTTATCTATCAGCTCCCAAGTTTGTCGGTCTAATTTTGGGACATTCTGTATATTTCAGCCCTTCTCTTAATGTGTATTTACATTAGAACGTTTGTCTGCTACAATGCAAGGCTTTCTGCTCCACTGGCCTAAAATGCAAGCGTTAACTTTCATTATCACAGAATAGGCAGCAAAATAGAAAGTGGATCTTTGTTGCAGATCATGTCGCCCCAGTCTGCTTCCTTTCTCCTCCGGCGAGAGTGAAATTAAAATCGAGGTTCATAAATATTTGATAACGTAATGTGTTCCATTCATGCAAAACTGAAGGCAGTTATACGTAGATAAAACTACGTGTATGCGGATAGTACTGTTTATTTACTTTGCATACGTGTATTTGTCCAATAGCAGCTCCTATCTTTGTTACTTTCTCTACTACGTATAGTAAGGTAGAGGAAGTATTGTACTCCACCCAAAAACTTGATGTCAAAATTTCACCGGAAATGTATTTTTGAGGCCCCTGAACAAAAAAAAATAGAAAAAGGTCCGTGTGTGTCAGTCTGTGAACAGCATAACTCAAAAACGAAAATTCGGTTAAAAACTAAAGTTAGTATTTAAGTTTAATGTCTTTTAAGGATGCGACATGAAGATTTTGAAGAAAATTCCTCCACTAAACTACCCTTTACATTGAAAATTTTGATTTTCTTGAGGATGGCTCTAACGATTTTGATTAATATTTGAGATACTTTTATGACAATTGAAATCTACATCTTGAATTTTCTGGTTATAGCCCATGTAGTCCTATTTACTCTGGATGGCTTTTACATAACTGGTAAACCGTAAGAGATAGACCAAATCTTACTATACAAAAAATCACACAATTTATGCCTAAATTAATTTTTATAGAGTAAACTATTTCGGAGATATTCCTGGTTATTTGTGTGGGTTTTGGGGAGCTTATACTCCTGTCAAATTGACATCGTCATTCATTTTTTTATATGTTAAACGTCCAAAGAGAACGGAATTTGAAAGCTCTTAAAGATTTGATTATCGCTCAAAGTCTACTGTATTCCCGTATTCTCCTTGTACCCACAAGAAGATAAGATAATTTCTACAAATGTTTATCTCAACTATCACGTAGACGTAGAGGATATAGGAATAAGAGTTTGTAAGAATGGTTAGTACAAGAGTAGAGAAGGCCATGTGAGTGCAACACATCAGATTAAATGGATTAAAGGAACTGTGCATGTTCTTATTCCGTCAACACCGCTCACGTATTCCCTGTAGATAGTACAGTTTCAACTCTAAAGTTAGTCAGGGCAAAGTTATAGACCATTTGTAGAGCAAATCTACAGGACTAATAGACCTTCAAGGACCAGACTACGGAAATATTCTCCAGCGAGCAACGATGTCATTCTTGGCTTGACACCGTACCCGGACCAACGTCTTCAAACTTGGCGCACAGAACGTGGGACCCTTAAAACGGCTTCAAACTTGGCGCCCAACGTGGGGCGTAGTATTGCCTCCCTGGAATAACAACCACAGCACATTTGGCGCACACGACGTGGGACCCTTAAACGGCATCATAAAGCTCAGGATATGTTCAGTCTAAGAAGCCTGGAAGACAAGGTAGGGTACTTGTTAAAGAAACATTAGACAACATCGGGTGGTAAGTAAATCCTTTAAAAGTAGTTTGAAAATGGTGTATGGTTGCGTCCGGTTCATTCTATGAAGGCAACGAGCGCCGATAACCGCGCAGCCGGTTCTTAGTTCATTGGCTCTCCCCATATCTGGAGATTTAGTTCATTTTCCCCCGCCTCTAATAGGATGGAGTGGAAAGAGACGCTTCGTGACAGCTCAGTGATGTCACTAGCGTGTAAAGTGAAAGAAACCTTCAGAAACAAAAGGTTTTGCGCACTGTCCTCTGGAACTGCATAATGTGCAATAAGTGTACCGATGTGGTTTGGATTTACTTTAACGAACACAGTGGTAACCTGATCAAAGCGGCCTGTGTTCGATCCCAGGCGCTCGCATGTGGGATTGATGGTGGACAAAGCGGCTCATGGGGCCGTTTTTCTCCGGGTTCTCCGGTTTTCTCCGCCATATCATTCCACCGGTCCTCCATCTTCATTCCATGTATCATCAGCGTCACCGCTTGCTGCGGTAAAAGCGGACATTAAATATTACAGAAAAGGAATGAAAAAAAAAGAAAGAAAGACAACCACACCGTGTGGGAATAATACATTGTGATACAAGTACATCATTAGAGAACGAGGAAGAAGTCTGAAAGTCGAGTATTAAGTACTACCCATTGTTGAGAATTGGTTCCAGCATGATCACCAACATTAACCAAAGTGGTGAACTGGCGATCCATTATCCTCACCCGCTTCTTGATCCTAACCTTTAACTGGTAGTGTTGCTTACAAGGAAACATAAATTTGCTATGCTTTGAGATACTTTATTAGCTATTTCTTTCTAAATCCATGTTATGCTAGCCTATATAAATAGAATTCATGCATCTGCTATTGTAAAAATATTAAATTTTTGCAATAAAACTGTAGTGTTTTTGTTTTGAGAAAAAAAAAAGCAACATCCATGCAACTAGAGTCAAATGCAACCCCTTCAGCTTCCTAGCGTATCATTACACCGATTATTTTACATGGGCCCTCCCCTTCCTTTACCAGAGGCACACTTGTCTGCAGTTGCTGAGACTCAAACTCGCGACGTTCGGCTTTGAATGACTCGCCAATCCATAGCGTATCGCCTTAACCATCACGGCTATTCGAATCGCTTCAGCTAAGTTGCCTCGGAAAGGGATACGAAAACCGGTTTAAGAATTAGAGGAAGAACGGCATATGTAGCAAAATGACTTGCCAATTAAAAGGTTAAAAAATTAATAATTTGCAGATATACAGTAAAACCTCGTTTATCCGGACTAACTGGGACCAAAGTCCGGGTTATATGGTTAATAAGCAAAACAAAATTCTTAAATAAGCAGACTTGCCGTTTATGATGATAAAAACTCTTAAACTAGAATAAGTACTGTACATAGTATATATTGCTTACAAGACATTAACAAATATAAAAGTTCAATCACATATTTCTTAACAAAGAATTGATCCACAGACTTCTGTTTCAAACACGTGTGGCGTTTCAACGAAGTTGAAGACTCAAAAAACAATCCGGTTAAACACCCACGATCAACTTAATATCACGTGCCGTTTGGAAACAGTAGGACAACTGAGGTGATTGAGGGAGGTGCAGTGACGGATAGGGATCAAGTTCAACGCTTTCTTGCAGGGCTATTTATAGCTGGTTAGACATACCGCGTCAGCACCGTGTGACACACTACTAAGCCTTCCTTAAACTCAACAGGTAGCATTTTACAGTATGTATTACCATAATTTATTGCACAATTTATGCAGAAACAGTAAAGTGAATCGAACTAAAAAGTCAATATGTATTTATGGCTACATTCTTGCTAATATACTTAAATTTATTACCTATCTAATGTGAACATTAAATTTAAAAAAATCCACAAATCTGACCTGGATAAACGAGGTTTTACTGTACTTATCTGTTTCAAGTATTAACAAATTAAAAGGAAGTAAACACCCAAAAACATTTAAATGGTAAAATCCAACTGTCAAATATGATTATTTTCCATATCTGCAATAATCTATATACAATGTAAATGAATGTATGTTAGATTGTCTCTTATGGACAAACATCCATCCGATGAAAATTGGCAAATCTAAATATTTTTTCATAGAGGTTTTTATGCTGTCCATTTCACTATTACGTTCACACGGTTTTCTCTAGATATTCACATGTCCTCTATTCGCCCTTCAACATACAATCCCTACAATTTTCTGTGATTGAAATTTGAAATGCAGCACATTACATTCACACGATTTTCTCTACATACTTTTCTTTTATGAAACACAATCACACATACTTCTCTACTCCCTCTTCTACAAAGAATTCACTGATTTCCATATAACTGACATAGAAATGCAATGTATTACATTCACACAGCTTTCTCTACTTGGTTTTCTTCTTGTGGTATTATGGCTGTTCAACAGTGCATTTGTTAGTGTCTTCCCAGCATTTTTATTTATTTAGTTTATTTTTTTATTCCGTATACTATCCTAAGAGTTTTAATTAAATATTTGTTTAAATGTGTTAAGTACCATTTTTAAATGTCTCCAAAGAAACACAAGGCTGTTAGGCAAATGCAACCTAAGTCCGAAAGTTTTAGGCGTAAATCGACAAACCACGGCAACGTGCAAATAATATAAATTTAGAGGATTTAATAGAGTTCGTGTGTGTGTGTGTGTGTGTGTGTGTGTGTGTGTGTGTGTGTGTGTGTGTGTGTGTGTGTGTGTGTGTGTGTGTGTGTGTGTGTGTGTGTAAAATGGACAAAATACGCCGATAGGTAAGGTTACCAGAACTGAACCCAGGAAGCTCATCTTTCTACCATGACAGCATGAATGGGAAATGATTCAGAACTATTATTTATGTATTAAGCAAGCATAAAAGAATTTTAATAAAATCTCCCCAAATTACATTAAATCAAAATAACTGTAACGTAAGTATTATATAAATATAAAGGTTTTAATCAGACATTTATTGACACACGCTCACAGACGCCTGAATCCGCTATGAACTGCACCGTAGTAATACGCGATGCGGATGTAGATGGCAGAGCTTATTCTGAGCGCAGTTTCTAAACAAGTTTGAGATTGAAAATTTGAATGAAAATCCCGAGAAAATTTCAATCCGAGCCAGAACCATTTAACTGAGCTGCTACCAGCAAAATCTTGGCAGCAGTATCAGAAGGAATATAATGCATTAAAAGACTAATGTTAAGATAAGTAGCATTTCTCTTTGAACGAAGATGTTATACTGACTTAACGTGAAAAATGGAAAAATTTTATTGCCATTTTTCGGCTTGTTAACAGTTCGGCAAGCAGTTGTTTTATAGAATGTGTATTAAAAAAAAACACTATCGTCTAGAAAATCCTCCTTTGATTACCTTAAATTACTATAGATTCTAACAACAAATGTTTCCTACCTTTGTATGCTTCGTGAACTTCACTGAGTTTATAGCGGCCAAACCTTGAGTATATCCAACTTGTGCCCAGTATGGGTAAAGTAGGTCCAGGCCCAGGAATGTCCCGCACAGTCTTACGTTTCACCGTTTGAACTGAAACACAAAGTTATTGCTGAGTTACATAATTGCTATGCTACGTTCTTCAAAGTATGAACTTAGACAAGTGTACAGCTTAAAGGATATCTCGTACAAACATCAAATTAATTAAGGAATGATATAATTATGTAAACATAGTAATTTATACAGAATGTAATCTTCTATCCATATTATGGTGTTTATTAAAAATGCTTGCTTGAATGTAATTTCAAAGCAGGCATTGTGGACCTTTTACATAATATCAAAACAACATTCAACTTTTCACAAATCCTTGCAACAATCTGATGGAAAGCTAAAGGAAGGGAAAAAAACAGAAACTAAGAAGCTTTAAAACATGTACCTCACTTCTAATATCCACAATGTTTTTATTTTAAAGTTGACAAAGAAATTACGACGAAAGTTAAATTACAAGCCATTTGTGGTACAACTAGAACTCTAGGGAGAGAAAGCTGCAGCAAACAACATTTAATGGCAGCGGCAGGTGGAGCTGGTAAACACAACATCCAATAAGAGGCTTGCCTCGCCTTGCGGTGTTGTATAGTTAAACGTACTGTGGAATCAGGCTATATACTCGTGATATAAATGTAATTTGCGCACACAAAATGGATTTGCGCAACAGGAAAAAGAATATCTGGTCATAAAGTGGACGATTATCAGCCTCCATTAAATTTTGTGTCATCCATAGAAAAGAAACACAAACGGAGTTCTACAAAGTGATATGTTCATATAATGATGATATGATAACGATTAATAATAATAATAATAATAATAATAATAATAATAATAATAATAATAATAATAATAATAATAATAATAATAATAATAGTAATGATGATGATGATGATATGGGACCAACTCCGTGGCGCAGTTGGTAGCGCGCTTGCCTCTGGTGCGGAGGACCCGGGTTCGATCCCTGCATGGGGATTTTTCTCCGCTGTGAGGTCTGGAACGGGGTGCACTCAGCCTCGCTAGGTCCCGGGGGTCCAATTGAGAAGTAGCGGCCCCAGGTCGAAAGGCCGCATAACTGGCCAGGAGCGCTCGGGGCACTGACCACATCCCGCCCTCTAGTACTGTACCCCACCAATGACACGTGTAGTGGGCAAAGGTGGAGGACGCAGCGGCTGGGCGGCAAGCCTTGGCCCTTTATGGGCTGTTGTGCTGGGTTTTGCTTTAATAATATGATACAATAAGTGTGTATGATTTATGTCTTAATCACTTAATGTCTTAATGTGCTAAACAGGAAACAAAAAAAAAAAAAAAAAAAAAAAAAACGAAAAACGATGTTGCATTTGACGAAAGTTTGTTTT
Source organism: Tenodera sinensis (assembly GCA_030765045.1). Taxonomy (NCBI): domain Eukaryota; kingdom Metazoa; phylum Arthropoda; class Insecta; order Mantodea; family Mantidae; genus Tenodera; species Tenodera sinensis. The sequence goes on from CM060970.1 coordinate 56,005,432, forward strand.
CCGAAACTAACACAAATAACAAGGGATATCTCCGAAATGGTTCACTCTACCAAAAATTTTATTCAGACATAAATTGTGTGTTTTAGGGAGATCTACATTTTTTGTACAGTAAGATTTTGTCTATCTCTTACGGTTTACGAATTATTAAAAATTCACCCAGAGTAAACATGACTACTTAGGTCATAGCCAGAAAATTCAATATATACATTTCATTTGTCATAAAAATATGTTAAACACACGTCATTTTAATCAAAATCGTTAGCGCCATGCTCAAGAAAATCAAAATTTTCTAAACATTTTCCATGTAAGGGGTAGTTTAGGGTGGAAGGATTTTCTTCAAAATCTTCGTGTCGCACTCTTGAAAAACATTAAGCTTAAATACCAACTTTGGTTTTCTAACTGACTTTTCGTTTTTGAGTTATGCTGTCCACTGACAGACACACACGCGGACCTTTTTCTAAAAATGCTTTATTTGGATTCAAGGGACCTCAAAACATGTTTCCAGTGAAATCTCGACATCGATGGGTGGTATAAAATACTTCCTCTACTATACGTAGTAGAGAAAGTAAAAAAGTACAATGCAGAGCAACAGATAAAAGCAGTTTCTGCTATCGGCAACAGGTAAATACAAACAAAGACGTCATATGTTATGTAACCGTTACTTGGTAGCCGCGACAGTTATAACCGTTAAAGAAAATTAACGGCTTTGCACACTCCTAAACGTGTACATATCATGAATAAAACAGGTAGGTCGGAGCGAGGTCGGAGCTGCCACTGCGGCGGAGCGCTGAACCAGCTAACACAAGCACAGGCTTGGAAGACATGTTTGTTTGGACAGCCATGACTGCCAGTCAGCAACAACTTGATACTGGTCCAGTTCTCACAGCAAAATACAAACGTTTGCTATATACTGGGACGGCACGTTCCATCAACAGTCATGGACAAGAGAACTGCAACATTCCCATGGACAACGCTTATGTAAATGGGCATGGCGATTCAGCAGCATAGTCTGTGTCAAATTCGTCCAATATCATAGCGCTTGGCTTGTAATATACTACGTCCGTGGAGAACACTCGTAAATAGTATATTATGTAATGAGACTATAAAGGTAGTAATTAATTCGCGAGCGCCTTAATAACCATTACAGTTGAAGTTTCATACAATTTATGCTCGACCATATATCTAATTTTATAGTTGAAATACTGTAATTAGTTTTACACTCACCAGGAACAATGACCTACGCATTGTATCAGCTAATATTTGGAGTTCTGCGCAGGCGCTAAACGATCGATTCGTTTCCAGCACTTCACAGCTATGATAACCTTCGAATGCCACGTAACGTCGAAAAACAGAAGGCAAATTGAATATATTTGTTTTCAGAGGAAGCTTTATTTCATGTATAAGTTATTTATTGTACAATTAGTGAAATTAATTTGTGGGACTGTGCTTAGTGAAATACTCTTGGAAGTTGATGCTGAATTGAGGTTAACTGGTGTGTTTTGTTTTTGTCCGACATTTTAGCGTTTTCTAAACTCGCGCTAGTTGCGTTTCGAGAGTTAATCGATATTGCGTTTTGCCATTGCTGCATGGGATTTCTCTGATTGGTGGAGCACCTGACCTTTAATGAAAATTGAATTCTCTGATTGGATGAAGACCAGTCCTTTAATGAAAGTTTGAACTTAAGGAGGTCCATTAAGGGATCGCTATCAAACTTATAATTAATAAATTTGGGTATGGTCGAGCATAAAATGTATTTCAGTGTTATCATAGTACATTGCATTCTCAAATTTTTTTCTACTACGCTTAGTAAGCAGGGGCATATTGTATTGCAACCAAAATTTCCATACCGAAATTTCACCTGAAATGTATGCTTTGAGGCTTCCTGAATCCACCCCACCCCCAAAAGCACTTTTAGAAAATGATACCTGTGTGTGTCTGTGAGCAGCAATCATAACTCAAAAAGCGAAAATATTAAACTTGCTATTTACGTTTAGCCCCCATCCCCAGACTATCCTTTACATGGAACACTTTACAAAAATTTTGATTTTATCAAAACTGACTAACCATTTTGATTAAAATATGTACCACATATTTAAGATATTTTCATGAAATAGGCATCTTGAATTTTCTGGGAATGTCCTCATAAGTGCTCTTCACTATGAATGACTTTTGCAAAATTGCTAAACCGTAAGAGATACACAAAATCTTACTACACAAGAAATGTATATCTCGTGAAAAGACACTTTATGATTTTCCATCTAGTTTAATAAAGTATATATACTTTGTCTACTACTGCTTACCCCCGCTCGTGACGCCGGTGGTGGGCGGAGGTGGAGGACGCAGCGGCCAGACGATAGGCGGGATTAGTTTTAACTACGTACTTACACCAAGTATAGAAAGTATTGATTTCCACCCAAAAATTGGATTGGTGATATTTCGTCAGAAAAATATATGAGACTGCTGAATAAAATATATATATATTTAGAAAAAATCTGTGCGTGTGCGCACGCACGCTCGCTCGCTCTCTCTCTCTCTCTCTCTCTCTCTCTCTCTCTCTCTCTCTCTGAACAATATTACTCATAAACGAAAAGTCTGTTTATAACCAAACATAGTGAACTTCAACATCTTTCAAGGATGCAACATGATGGAACATTTTTCGAAACTTTTGACTTTTTTCTTTTCAAAAATTGCCCTAATGATTTTGATTAAAATACAATATGTTTAAGATATTTTAATGCCAAAATGAAATGTTTATTTAAATTTTCTGGGAACGTCAATGTTTATCTTGAATTCTGGGAATGTCCTAAAGTCAGCGTCATTCTGAGTGACTTTTACATAACTGCTAAACCGTAAGAGGCAGACGAAAAAAACTTCCTGCACCTAAAATATAGATCTCGTTAAAACACACACTTTTTTTTTTTTTTTTTTTTGCTTGAATTTTTCCAATACCTTAACCTTCCTCAAATGGAAGGCCTTATTCGGAATTCCAAAGCCGTCACATAATGACCAGCTCTTTAAAAGCTTGATTACCGCTTAAGCTAATGTATTCTCCTATTCCAATTGTACCTACAAGGAAATAACTAATAACATCAGTAAATGTCTATCTGGATTAACATGAAGTGGATACAAGAGTGAGTGTTAAATTAGTTTCTATAAGAGTGAGTACAACATATCAACTTTTTATTTTTTCAAAGCTAAAATGTTTTACTAGGGTTCATCAAATGCTGCTCACTGTTACAGTCGGCAGTTACCTCGCCAACTGAAGTTAATTTCAGTGCAATACAGGTACCTACTCATTTTTGCTTAGAAAAAGCTACATTTTCTGATTCCGCGTCATATTTAGGAAAAGACCTGATTGCCCAACTAAGGCTATGCAAATGTTCATGAATCATTACATCATAGGAAAATAGCTGATGCTGGAAATGACGAGTTAAGATATATATAATACCTGCATCATGTGAGCCTGGGAAGGTTTCACAATGGTCGTCCGTAGTTAACTTTTTTATTTTTTACTGCTTTTGTTTTATCGCCCATATTGTGTTTCGCGCTTTTGTTTTGTTTCCCATAAGCGTGGTCGGTTTACGTCAGCGCTTGCATTTAGGCACTATTTAGGCATCAAGTATATCAAACATAAATCTAAAACCCTGAGGAATTATTTTTGCTCACGCCGGTGCAAAGATTTCGATCAATTTTTAATAAAAATTAAAGTAAAGTCATTTATTTGCAGCTGTCTCGATGAGGCAAGGGATAAACAAAAGACAACTGAAAAACGAAATGCTATTTCCTCCTCACACCACCACCACTACCACCACCACCAACACGGTCGCCATCATTATCATAATTATCTTTATATTCGTGTATTAAAATAAAAAACACAAAAAGGTTCAACATAATCGTAGGTATATGTACTTTTTGGGAGACTACGATTTCACGGTCTTTCCAATTATGTTGACATTGCAGGCAAATTAATTATCCCGTATTCACATCTACCAACTTAATCTACTCTCCTATATTACGTACTTTTAAGGCATAGGCCGCTAGCATTTTCACGCCCATAAGCTTTACAATATTTTTATTAATACAGATATGAAATATAATCAAACCTTCTAGTTGTTTTTTACTATCTCATAATTATTGTCCTTTTATTTATATTGCATAAGTTATAATTTAAAATATTAAAGAATTGGAATCAGTCCAAGTATACTATGCAGTCACTGAATTTAATACACGTTCCGCGAGATAAACAGAGTAGGCCGTGCTCAAATCAATAATTACCCATAGTATCCATGGCGGATAACCTGAAAGAGTGTGTTGATTCTGAAATAGAAGAAAATTTAACATAGGCTGTACTTCTCTCATACCGAAAAATCTAAAGAGAGATAGGAAAGATGCTGTACCTAATATATAATGCTAATTAAGTTCCACCATCAAGTCAGCATGTTACGTTTAAGGTTACTATTTCACATTTTATTCTTACGCCATATTAAATTGCTAATTATCTCCCAAAAATTGTATGCAATATACTTGTGTTAAGTGTTTTTATTAATCTTCGGCTGCGTCTCTTCTTTTCAAACATTTCCTCAGTTCAGTAAAAATTATTTACCATCCTTATACTATTATTTACTTTAAGTGAATACGTCTGTATTGCACTCAAATATTGCCAGCATAAGGGACCATTCACAACCAGACTTAAACACAAGCATAACTCATACATAGAAGACGGTTTCATGTCATTTTACTTTCTCCACTATGTATAGTAAAGTAGAGGAAGTATTGTACTCCACCCAAAAATTCGATGTTGAGATTTCACCGAAAACATGTTTCGAGGCCCCCTGAATAAAATAAAAATATATTTAAAAAAATCATTTTTAGAAAAAGGTCCCTGTGTGTGTGTCGTCATTCTGTGGGCAGCATAACTCAAAAACGAAAAGTCGGTTAAAAACCAAAGTTGATATTTAAGTTTAATGTCTTTCAAGGATGCGATACGAACATTTTAAGAAAAATTCCTTGACTCTGAACTACCCTTTCCATGAGAATTTTTTTCAAAAATTTTGATTTTCTTGAAAATGGCTTTAACGATTTTGATTAAAATATCATATGTTTGAGTTATTTTTATGACAAATGAAATGCATATCTTGAATTTTCTGACTATAGCCCATGAAGTCGTATTTACTCTGGAGGACTTTTGCATAACCGGTAAACCATAAGAGAGACCAAATCATACTATACAAAAAATGTAGATCTTGCTAAAATACACAAATTATGTTTACATTTTTTCTTTGTAGAATGAACCACTATACCTTATCATTTCTGTGAGTTTTGGAGAACTTATACTTCTATCAAATGGAACATCGTTATTTATTTTTTATGTTAATCGTGCAAAGAGGCGGAATTTGACAGCTTTAAAAGATTTGACTGTCGGTCAAAGCCTACTATATTCTAATATTCCCTTTGCACCTACAAGGAAATAAGCAATAAGATAATTTCTGCAAATGTTTATCTCGACTAACACGAAGAAGATATAGGAATAAGAGTTTGTAGGGCAAGAGTAGAGAAAGTCATGTGAGTGCAACACATAAGATTTTTTAGTTATGCTATTCACAGACACATACAGAGAGAGAGAGAGAGAGAGAGAGAGACAGAGAGAGAGGACGTCTTGCTAAAATGATTTTTTTTTTATTCAGGGGGCTCCAAAACATGTATTTCCGGTGTAATCTCGGCATCGAAATTTTGGATCGAATACAATACTTCCCCTGGTTACTATACGTGGTAGAGAAGGTAAAAATATATTACTTTGTTGATTTTATTACCAAGTATGTTGACCTCGCTGACAATATCAAATCATGAAATGGGAATTCTGTTCTTGTTTGCGACTTCGGGTTCTGATTGACAATGCTACCATAAATTCCACTCGGAAGCAATTTGATACCTTTCAACAAACAAACACAAGAATGGTTTTACCTGGCTGCAGTGCTGAAGGAGGTTAAGGACCCAAAGCAGCCGCGACTAGGACACTTTTGTTGAAGTTTGAGCGTGTAATTGAACAGGTAGCAGGTAAGGCTCTAGTTTTATTGCCCGATGACAGACCCGCGGTAGTTATCCTGGAATGTCCTTACAAGAGCAGTAAAAGCTCCTTTCTTCTCCCAAGTTTTATTGCGGACCTTACTTTCTGGTAAATGTACAGCCGATCTGCCACTGACCTCCAAAAACGTGTTTATCCCAACAAAATTTAGGAAGTATTTATTCCCCTTCTGATACAATATGCCCCCAATGTTGGAACACGCCAATGACAATATTTTCTACTCACAGATACTTTTATGTAGTGTCGGAGTAGCGTGTCTGCCCCGCATTCAGGTCACCATTCGAATTTCGGTTAAGGCGAGTTACCTGGACAAGGTTTTTTCTGGGGTTTTCCTTTATCTTGACAGATGAATGTCATTTGAACATTACCTCATTCATTGTCCGATATGACCTAAGCTGAAAAAAAAACTTATGGATTTAGATCCATTTTAGCGGCCAAAAAGCCAAAGCTCGGAAATAAAAAAATCTTATGTTTTGCACTCACATAACTTTCTCTACTCTTGTACTAACTGTTCTCACAAACTGTTATTCCTTTATCTTCATCTTAATCGAGATAAACATTTGCAGAAATTATAGTTGATTTTCTTGTAGGTGCAAGGCTTTAAGCGATAGCCAAATATTTTAAGGCTTTGAAATTCCATTCTCTTAGCACGACCAAACAGATAAAAAAGTGAATAACGACCATCGATCTGAGAAATGTTCTAGTACTGCAAACTCGCACAAATAACAAGGAATATCTCCGAAACGGTTCACTCCACAAAAATTGCATTTGAACATGTGTTTTAACGAGATCTACATTTCTTGTACAGTAAGATTTAGTTTGTCTCTTACGTTTACCATTATGCAGAAGTCCTCAAGGATAAACAGGACTACGTAGGCAAAAGCCAGAAAATTTAAAATATGCATTTCATTTGCCATAAAAATATCTTGAACATTTGAGCATTTTAATCAAAATCTTTAGTTACATTTTTGAGAAACTCAACATTTTCGAAAAATTTTCCATGCAAAGAGTAGTTAAGGGTGGCAGAATTTTCTTCAAAATCTTCGTGTTACATCCTTAAAAGATATTAAACTTAAATACCAACTTTGGTTTTCAAGCGAATTTTAGTTTTTGAGGTACGCTCTTCATAGACAGACACCTACACACGGACCTTTTTCTAAAACTACTTTCTTTTAATTCAGGGGGCCTCAAAACATATATTTCCGGTGAAATCTCGACATCGAAGTTTTGGATCGTATACAATATCCACTACTTACTATACATAGTAGAGCAAGTAAAAAGTATCACAACACATCAAATTTCTCAGTAAGCTTTGATCTGTCTTACTGTTTACCATGTATGCAAAAATGTCTAAAATGAAGAGCTGTTCTGAGGACATTCCCAGAAAATTCAAGGTTTGACTTAGAAACGGCTGTGGAATCGCCTTTGTGACCGTCACTGGATACTGACTGTCTGTCCCTCCGACTGAGGAGTGGAGTAGGTTATTGCTGCTCATTGCGTAAGGTTCTTCAAAGAGAGAAAGTTGGACATCCCTGATCTAACCTCTCTTTTTTCGGTTCTCTATTTTCTTCCTTCAATACCTACAGCCAGAATTGTTTATCCATTCTCTACATATGTCGTTGTTCATCCCTCGGTCCCCCGACCTAACCCCCTGCGATTTCTATCTCTGGGGTAACTTAAAGCATAGTCTACAGGACAAACCCACACACCTTGGAAGAATTAAAACAAAATGTCTGCCAGGAAATCGCCAGTATACCTCAACGTGAACTGCGGCGAGTGATGAATAGTTTCCTAAAGAGGTGCCAAAAACGTATGGACAACGACGGTGGTCAGTTTCAGCATCTGCTTTAATTATATTCGTAAGCAAAGCCTTTAAAAGTAGTTTTAAAAATGCTGTATGATTTTATCCGCGCTGTTCTATGACAGTGGCAGTCGGCGACGAGCGCAGAGGACCCGTAGAGACAAAACACCGGTTCAGAGTCTTTTGTATCACCCATTATTTGATTCATACAGTTATGAAAATGTAAATTTGGCGATTCTCTTCGAATATAAGTTATTTAATTAAGCAAACCGTTTGTATGCACGACAACCTATTCCAACGCAGCAACAAAACAGGTGATTAGTGCACCTGACATTCAAGAGATATGGGACAAAGTTATGTAGAACAGAGTTTAGAAGAAACATCAACATAAGCGGTTAGAAACAACCATGTGAATGTTCTCCATGGACGTGACAGTCCCATAGCCGTTGTTCACAAGCAAGTCTTGTTAAAAATACTCCACAATGCCGTCTGGCTGAAAACTGTCTGGTCTGCAGCATAAACATGTGTACCCTTTGGTTGCGCAGTACAACAAAGGAGAAGTACATACATACTACGTGCTCAGGACTGAGGCGTATCGAATTACTCGCAGAACAAGAGCCGCAGAAACATTTACATGAACGGCAGAATAATGCGATTACTGTGAAGAAAGCCTGCTGGGGATTACCTGCCGCCGCATCGAGACTGTTATTGTAGATGTAGTGGACCTCTGAAGGCCAGTGCCGAGTTAAACGGGCAGCCCTTTGTTGCAGTTATGCACACATGAATAACGAAGCGAAGGATCAAGAAGCTTTATATCATAAATATTTTCAGCATCCGCAGTGTCAAAACTCTTCAGTTATACATTAACTTCAGAAAGCGATCTTCCCCAGTTTAAAATGCCCAACAATTTCTACAAACAGTGGCGTACAGTGACTAACATTCATCAATAATTAAAATAGCAGCATTTAAAGGGCAGATAAATCAATAAAAGTCCATGAACTAAGAGAGTAAATCATTAATTCAGTTTCAAAGAAGCGTTTACTATGCTGAATAGCGGATAGCTGGGCCGGTGATTGTTTATCAGCTCTTCTAAATAGGCAATGGATTCTCACCACATAACCTACTGCCTTAACAGAGGAAGAATACGGAGAAATGCATGCACCACGTCTCAGTATATTCAGGGTGCGAAGATTGAGTGCATTCCATTGAGTTTTGTCACTGAATATTCAAATTATAAGTGATTCTGAACGGGATGTTATATACCTAAAACGTGACTAGATTCATTCGAATTAAAGTACAGATGCGTTATAACATTGTTTACACAATGTTTGTGTGACAGTGAAATAAAACCATTTATATCCATTCGCCAAGAAGCTAGATATTTGACATAATTTTTTTGCTTCGTGCGAAACGGTTATTTATTGACAATAATAGTATTGGACATATTTGTTACACTCATGTAGAATCATTTAATTCCAAACTTCGAAGAAAGATAGTTTGGTTATGCGACTCTGAAACTTTATGTGAGCTCTTTGTTGGCCGTGCTAGTTGCTTGGGAAGGAATAATCTCTTTGGAAAAGTAAAGATCTTTGCTATTTATATACATATAATGTATACCTATAATATCTATGTTTTATGTTAAATGTCTTTGCAAAATATTCTGGGTACATCACTGTCTGCAAATTATTCTTACCAAAGCTTATTACTCTAGCTTCTTCTTTTAATCCAGATAAACCTTCAATTCAAATTAACACATTTCGCAGACAAAACTAAAGTCATAATCGTACTTTTAAATGGCTTTGAAATTCCATGCTCTTTATATGAATAAAAAAATAACTAAAAGGAACGAGTTCCCATTTGAGAAAAACATAATGCAAAGCAATAACGAGGAATATCTCTGAAAATTCTGCTCTACAACAAATTATTTGACATAAATTGTGTGCTTTAACGAGGTCTACATCGTGTAAGATCTTGTGTAGTAAGATTTTGTCTATCTCTTACGGCTTATCAGTTATGTAATAGTCATTCATCATGAAAATATCTTAAACATATGGTTTTATTCAAAACCGTTTAAGCCACTTTTGACAAAATAAAATTTTCGAAAAATTATCTGTAGTAATACGACGAGAGGGTTTCATATGGTGATAATTTATTATCCCAAGCATAAATACAAGTGGTATTTGTTTAGCATATTCCGCGAAATAATTAATAATTCTTTTATTTAATACTATTAAACATCTATTAAAAGTAAACATTCATTTTCACAGTTGGCACTACAACTCGTCCAGAAGGCCGTAAGAACAACAGCAACAATAACTTTAGCATTTAATCCAGGGAAATGAGTAATTGGCCATGATGAATATAAATTAACGAATTTGCGTTAGTCGACTATTCATTAAAGGTAGGTCTGCTCTACTTAAAATTCAGTACCTTTTTGACTTCGCCTCTTCAAAAATATCAATATTCTCACTAAAAGATTCGTCAAATCTTTTCTGTCACTTTTGAATGGCCCGCACTTGGATACTTCAGATGTTCACAAACGTAAGAAAATGTTTAGGTTGGCGGAACCGCAAGGAGGTGATGATCCGGCATGAGTGTAATAGTCATAATGCTACGAGTTGCATTTATTAAGACACTGTCATGAATTAAAGGATGATACAACCCAAGAAATGTTATTTAAATGCCGTACTGTAAGTAATAACTCTTAAGAAACATAGGATGTATACTACATCAGCGTCCATTGGCACGGCCTACAATCAATCATTCAAAATGTTGGCAATGTCAGTATTCACTGTTAATCTAGATATAATTTCGTTCGATGCAAAACTAGACAAACTTATTCCAAACATATTTTTTGTTATATTCTGTGTTCTGAGGTTTTCCTCTTCGAATTATATAATCCATTTTAGCATTAGATGCTTCACCGAAGTGAGAGTCAGCCATTTTTGACATTTAAATCTAGCTGCTCTGTTGCGTCAAATTACGTAAGCTGTTGCGCATCTGTAGGACAGTGCAGCAAGATTCTCTAAACTGGTCATAACATAAGAAAAGCAGAGGAGGTGATAATGAAAGTGGATAAATTTTTCGTGAATGAAGGCTGTCATTGGCTGAAATTTGAAATTGTTATGCACATAATTGTGTTGATTTCAACCAAGTCACGTATGAGTGGAATAGTCCATATGATGAACTTTTGGTTTCCTAAAGTACCAATAACTATTGTTGGAATGAAGCTTATACTCCCAAATACTTGTTAAAGGTATGTTTTATGGAATAAATCAACAGGGATGTTCTCGATAATGCAATGCGACCCCAGGAGTTAAACAAACGCGTTTGATCACATCTCTTTCGATTCATACAGGCAGCTAGTAAAGTAGGATGCACTGAGAATTACATAACAGTTACCTAATATATGCAAAACCGTAGTATATGTCGAAATTTGCAATAAGCGTGCCAAGTTTTGTAACACTCAAGTGTCATGCGGGTTGGGCTGCCCATTTGAAGTCTTCCATTCAATCTGAGGACATGTATTGAGGTCTCTCTGGACGTGAGGGTTCAATAGTGAGCTTGTTTATTCGAAATGTTGATATTTACCAAACAGTTTATCTTCATTTATCTTTTCTTTTTTTTGGGGGGGGCACTAATGACTATAGCACTTGTGCGCCCTAAAACCGCACTACTTCATTTATTTATTTGTTTATTTATTTGTTTATTTGTTTGTTTATTTATTTATTTATTTATTTATTTATTTATTTATTTATTTATTTATTTATTTATTTATTTATTTGTTTATTTGTTTGTTTATTTGTTTATTTATTTATTTGTTTATTTGTTTGTTTGTTTGTTTGTTTATTTATTTATTTATTTATGTATTTATTTATTTATTTATGTATTTATGTATTTATTTATGTATTTATTTATTTATTTATTTATTTATTTATTTATTTATTTATTTATTTATTTATTTATTTATTTATTTACTTATTTACTTGTTTGTTTATTTATTAAAAATACATCAACCACGAAGCTAAACTGGTTTTCGATCTAGCCATATTTGGCCTAAGACTCAAATTTGAAAGTCAGAATACTGCAGTCATACGAGGAAATTAAAATACTATGGTGGAAAAGTAAAACTTCTACATTTTTTTCACTGAAAAGACATAGGAAATAAGATTGGAATGAAATGTTAAGCTATTGTCCATTTTTACATTACTCCAAAGTAAAAATATGTATATCGTGGGTAATGCAACGTAAGAAGAATTACATTTTGTATAAATACTGTAATAGTACATAAAGGATGTATACGAATAGGTGTATCAATGATAGAGAAATTCGCATAAGATTATTTTTAAAGGAACATTCTGTTTGTATTTGACATTAGTTATTCGAAGTAGTTAACCAGTGTGATAATTGAGACCTAGCATTCGGGAGCTAGCAGTGTTAAATTCTATGAACTGGCCAATTAAACTAGGGCTTTGCCTTTAGCTCAATAAGTCGCTAGGTAAATATCGGATTGGATGTTAATCATCGCAAAACCAAAGTTTCACCCATGGGATAAAATACATAAAGATAAGTAGATGGCACAGGATGACAACTGCACGCCTAAGGTCATATACGTAACGTTATCCCAGCATTTGTGCACCCAATCAATCACACAATCACACAAGTTCAGCTTCCGATTAATAAATAACCCATGGGATAAAATACATAAAGATAAGTAGATGGTACAGGATGACAACTGCACGCCTAAGGTCATATACGTAAAGTTATCCCAGCATTTGTGCACCCAATCAATCACACAATCACACAAGTTCATCTTTCGATTAATAAATAACAACGGAGTAGTTCTAAGGCCGTCTGTCTGGAACACATTGAACCATGTGTGCATATGTAGCCGTCGCGATGTATAGGTTATACAACATAGGGGGATTATCACAACCCCTAGGAGCAACGGATGAAGTGAAGGAACCACAGAAACCTACAGGCCGCATGCAGACAGAGACGCGCGGAAGTCCCTGAAAGTTCCAGGCTAGAGAGCAAGTCCCACTACTTGAGCTAGGAAGGGCGATGAATGAACTGTCGACCAGGTAGCGCTGTGTCCGCGGGGAGCACTCCTTCCTTTGAACCATATGTCCGGCACCGCCATACACCATGAAACCTGGATATACACCCAGCACAATTTCGAAATTCTCTAGCTGATATTTGTGACAAGGGATGACTAAAAACGCTATACCACCCTGAACACAATCCCTTCTTTCCAGAGTATTGCAGAAGGCCATCTTACAGTGGACATTTTTTCTGAGTATATCAGCAGGCTAAAAATTGTGTTGTGTGTATTTGTGAAGGTAAAAGAACCACTTATTGGCACGGTTCAAGGTAGTTCACATGGTCTGCACCTCACGTGACAAGCAGATTCATATCTGAATTCTTATTAGGCAGGCCGCGTAATCATTCCGCCAAGTGCATCTCAAACCTGCGCTGCGCTGCATATGCATCTAGTCTGGTATTCCGTTCCCTATTTAGATGTACTGTAACTTAGCGACGTGACAGAACTGGGTGTTAATGTTGCCACGTCTCCATGCCACAAATTTGCACCTAACAATAAAATTACTATCTCGGTATATAGACTGTAGTTATATGCGACTATAAAATATCATACTCTTTTCTTGTAATCGCGAGAAACAACTGGAAATCTAAGGACTTGGAAATAATAACAACTTTCTGAATAATTCCAACAATCAATAACATATTTTTACTTTCTCTACTGGTAAGTAGGGGAAGTATTGTATTCCACCCAAAAATTCGATGTCGGGATTTCACCGGAAATATATGTTCTGAGACCCCTGAATCCAAAAAAAAAGCATTTTTAGAAAAAGGTCCGTGTGTGTGTCTGTGTGTCAGTCTGTGTGTCAGTCTGTGGACAGCATAGCTGAAAAACGAAAAGTTGGTTAAAAACCAAAGTTGGTATTTAAGTTTAATGTCATTCAAGGATGTGACACGAAGAGTTTGAAGAAAATAGCCACACCCTAAACTACCTTTTACATGGAACATTTTTCGAAAATTTTGATTTCCTTGAAAATGGCTGTAACGATTTTGATTAAAATGACATATGTTTGAGATATTTTTATGACAAATGAAATGTATATCTTGATTTTTCTGGCTATAGCCCCTGTAGTCGTATTTACTCTGGACGACTTTTGCATAACTGGTAAACCGCTAGAGATAGACCAAATCATACTATACAAAAAATGTAGATCTTGCTAAAATACACAACTTATATCGCAATGAACTTTCTTATAGGGTTAACCATTTCGGAGATATTTCTTGTTATGTGTGTGAGTTTCGGAGAACTTGAAACTTTCGGGAAATGAATCATCGTTCATTTTTTTATAAGTTAAGCGTGCAAAGAGAACGCAATCTCAAAGGTTTAAAAGATTTTACTATCGCACAAAGCCTACGATATTCTATTCCCCTTGCAGCTACAAGGAAATAAGCAATAAGATAATTTGCACAAATATTTACGTCAACTAACACGGAAATATAGGAATAAGAGTTTGTAAGAATGGTTAGTACAGGGGTAGAGAAAGTCATGTGAGTGCAAACATCAGATTTTTTTTGAAATGGCTTATGTCAGAAAAGGTGTTTGAAATGAATTCTGTGTATTTATAGTAAGCACAAAATCCCTTCCGAATGATGAGGATTCCACAGGCTTCTCCCAGAAAATTCAAGTTACACGCTTCATTTGTTCAAGTAAGTTCTTTAATGCATTGTGTTTTAATAAAAATCTTTTTGAGATAATCAAAGTTTTTCAGAAAAAAAATCGTGGTAGTAAAGGTAGCTGGGCAAGGGGAATTCGTGAAAATCTTCGTGTTGCATCTTTGGAAGAAACTAAAATTGAACATCAAGGTTGGTATTTATAAGACTTTCAAGTTTTGACCCCTGCTGTTCACAAACACCACGGATCTTTTTCTAAAAATTTCATGTGCGCAGTCACCGGACTTTCTCTACTCACTCTTGAACAAAGTCAGATTCTTCTATCTACTTGCTGTAGCCGAGATAAACATTTGTAGAAATGGTGTTGTTACGTATTTCCTTATAGGTACAATGGGAATAGGCATAAGCGACAGTCAAATTTCTAAAGAGCTGGTCACTATGTGATGCTTTGTCTTTCTATTTTCTTTACATGGCTAAGGCATAAAAACAAATGACTAGCCAGTATAAGTATTGAACATTCAAATCAACAACAAGAAATATCTCGAAAATGGATATCTCTATTAAAAAAAAACCTTATTTTACATAAACTGTGTGCTTTGACGAGATCTACATTTCAAGCTTTTGTCTGCCTCTTACAATTTACAGATGTGCAAAAGTCAGCGGAATGAAGAGGACTTCTGAAGACTTCCCCAGAAAATTCAAGAGATACATTGTATTTGCCATTAAGTTATCTTAAACATATGGCATTTTAATACAAATCGTTAGTCAGTTTTGAGAAAATCAAAATGTTTAAGAAACTTTCTAAGGGTAGACTAGGAAGGAGGAATTTCCTTCAAGGTCTTGGTGTCGCATCCTTGAAAAATATTAAACATAAATGTAATTCACTTTTTATCCGACCTTTCGTTTTTGAGTTAAGCTGTCCACAAATAGACATATACACATGCACCTTTTTCTAAAATTACACTTTTTTTATTCAGGGGGGCTCAAAACATACATACGGTGAAATCGCGACATCGAATTTTTGGGTGAAATACAATACTTCCTCTACTTACTACACGTAGTAAAGAAAGTAATAACTATGGGTTCAGAAAATAAATTACCCAAAAGCTATCAACAGTTATAGTATTGCTAATGGTAGCTCGTACACGAGTGGTTTCATGCCTATAAAAAAAAATAAAAATAAAATCTGCATATCTATAGTCTTGGCATCTAGAGTCTACGTCAGGACATAGTATCCAGTTATTTTTATTATATTTATTTTCAGTTTTGTACATATGAATACATTTGCAGATCAAATAGTTACTGGATTAGGAAAACGAACAAAACAAATAATTACATCAAACTCGAGCCTCACTTCTATTTGCTGCATCGAATCCAGCATTCTCTTCTCCTGTTCACTTCTGCCTATAGCTGGAAATACATTAGTATCACTGCTAACTGGAATTTTGAGTAATGCATATGCTTTAAAATGTTAAAATGTAGAACTAAATCGTGGCTGTGGAGTTGATGTAAGCGTTTAGTTGCCGGCTACGTGCATTTCGTCATGCAGAACTCCATTTAACCGCATATGCTCCCCATTGCAGACACAATGATCAGCTGCCCTGCAAGAGGTGAAGTCACTTATCTAGCGCCATAAAGAAGACGTTGAACTTAAGAACACTTGCTGAATTTTCTGCCTAGAACCGCCCACTCGTGCCCTCCTGCCAAACCTTCCTGCTTCATACGCGGACAAACAAGGCGATTTTAATGTTGTGCAGCTTGCGTTCCAGACGCATAGTCTGGTATTTGCAGCAGCTGGACCGCCTCTACTTCATCCGGGGTCATCTGGGAACGTCAACAATACCACACTCAAGTGTTCACAATAACAGTTACATTAGAAAAGTCATACAAGGGAAATTAAATCGAGGATGTCTTAAAGGCGGGGCGCTATATATACTGGCTTCGAATTCCACATTCTTCCCTTGACATCGCAACAAACAGCTGTCACTTTTAAAAATCTGATGTGTTACACTCACATGACTTTCCCTACTCTTGTGTAAACTATTCTTCTTTTTCTTCTGCTTCACGGTTTAGGCCGTTTTAGCCTGTTCCGGCTCCAAAATCTTGTGTCCATCTTTTCTTCAGACGGCCTGGTTTTCTATATCCTTGGGATCTAATTAAATGCTTCACAGGGTATCTGTTTGCTAACATTCTTTCCAAGAGTTGTTTCCAATTGATTCTATATTCTGTTATTGTTTTGTTTAAGTCTTCTATTTTTAACCTTTGTTTTATTTCATTGTTTGGTTTTTTATCCAGTCTTGTGTAACCTGCTATGGATCTGAGGAATTTCATTTCAGCTGACTGTATTCTTCTTTTATTTTCTGCAGTCAATGTCCACATAATAGTAGTAGGTATGGCCATTGCTTTATACAGTTTTATTATTGAGACTTTTCTAGTTTTGTTTTTAGAGTTCTCTTCATGGTTCCTGCTATGTAGGTTAAATTTACTTAAGTAGTTTTTTATTAATGTGCAATTCTGACCCGTCTAGGAGAAGGAAACACGTAACACAAACCTGGGCAGCCATGACTCAATAGTCCAAAAGGCAACATGACTAGAAGAAGGAACTCGTAAGACAAACCCCTCCAAAAAATGTTACTAAGCTCCAAAATAGTTGTAAACTTTCTTACAAACACCTATTCCTTCACTTCATGTAAGTCGAGATAAACATTCGCAGAAATTCTCTTATTGCTAATTTTCTTGTAGATGTAAGGGGAATATGGAAGTACTGTAGGATTTAAGTGATATTCAAATCTTTTGAAGCTGATCGCTGTGTGCTAGGTTAGAAATTCCGTCGCCTTTGCATGGTAAGGAGATACAAAAATGAATAACGACTTCCCATTTGAGAAAATATAAGTTGATAATAGAAAATTCATGCAAACACAAAGAATATTTAAAAAATGGGTATCTCCACACAAAAAATGACGAGCTGTGTGCTTTAAGATATCTACATTTTAGGCACTAACATTTTGTCTATCTCTTATGTTTACGAATTATGCAAAGGCCATTCAGAATGGAGAGGTTTTCGGAGGCTAATCTCATAACATTTTATACACCTGCCTTTAATTCGTGATGAAAAAGTGTTAAACACAATATGGTATTTTAATCAAAATTTAAGGGACATCTTTGGAAGAAAACTTAACATTTTCGAAAAATTTCCGTGTAAAGGGTAATTTGGATATATATATATATATATATACATATATATTTCATGCAGTAATCTTTTGTCTTCTTTTAAGAGGAGTAGGTACAATAGTTTTTAAAAATATATGTTATGGATGCGCAAATACATAAATGTATTTTGCAGAAAGCATTATTGAAATATTTGCATTAGTTTTACAGTAGATAATGGTTTAAAAAGCAATATGCTGCACCGTGTTGTAAATCGTTAAGAAGGTGCAATTTGATATTTAAGCTCATTTCCCATCAAGTATATTTTTGTAAATTTAAAGGAACCCACAATTTGTTGCCTTTTTGTTGAAATAAATTGTGGGTTTTTTTAATTTAATTTACACAAAAACCGTTGAGTATATTGAAATAGGTCAAAGGAAAACGTTGTCGTTTATTCAGTTTTCTATGAATATAGCCATAAATCAAGAACCTTCAATCAATAATAATTCAGCCAGGTGATGATAAATTTTTTTGATAAAATATTTTTTTCTAGAAAACTATAAAGTTTTCAATATTTTGTTATTAGACTTTCTTGTTATTCACAACATGAGAAATTCGCTGTTCAAGTCTGGCGGATCATTTCACTTCCCTCCTGTATGTATCTATGGTGGACATCAGAGAGGAAGAATTAGAGGTGGTTACATCTTGCAGAAGAGCATTCTTTATCCAAAAATGGGGGTTGTAGCAGTGCCTTCTAAATCATTAAAACAAAAGACCATATTTGTTCATAAAAAAACTAAATTATCCAGTGCAACACTGCACTTCGTACGCAGTGCGGAAGAAACAGCGATGAAAGTGAGGAAGGGGTAAGACGGCAAAGCGAGAGAGAGTGTTTGCACCGAGGTCAACTTTCCGTAGCTGTATTTTGCACTGCACCAGTGCATGCACCCTGAGAGGCCCAAGAAATTAGCAAAATAATTTCTGTAAATGTTTATCTCGATTAACACAAATAGACAGAATAATACGATTTGTAAGAATAGCTTCTACAAGAGTAGAAAAAGTCATAGTGAGTGAAACGCGACATATTTTGTTCTAATTCCTCCGTATTCCTTACGTTTTCCGAAGAGTTGAATAAAATATTAAAACAACTTTGTTTTCACCCTGAAAATAAAAGGGAGAAAAGAAAGGCGCGATAGTAAATGGGTTAATACTACAAGCGTGGATTCTTTTATGTATTTAGTAATGCATACTGTATGCTCAATTTTAATACACTGGCGAGTTTTTCTCGTGTTGAAGTAGGCTACCGCAGAAAGGGGGCGTGAAATTGCAATATTGCTAATACTTATGACGTACTTTGTCATCGGAAAAAAAGAAGCAAAAGTTGGGAAAGAAAAGCTGGTTCGGTTCGCGAGGTGTTTACCCTTGGGTGCTGAAGTGCGGTGGACCATCGCCAAGGTCAAGTCTTGCGCGAAATTTTCGTGGTCACCGCCCGGTCTGCGAACCTCTCAACATGCAAACTATGACTCATCAGTATTTTGTTTCTTAGAACCCCATTCAAGTTGGTGGCCGCTTCAACAATGCCTTGTCTGGAAGACCAAGGGAACAAAATAATGAATTTTGCTCGAGTTTGTATAGATGTATTAGAAACGATAGAAACAGGCGCTGTTTGAAATAACAGCACCTCTTCACAACTGTGTGCATGCATCACCGTATTAGGACTTCTAGTTTGCGAGTGCTCCACATTGTAAACAGATTAGGCACGTTCGTCGCCCACAACATTAATTTTTACTTTCTCTACTGGTAAGTAGGGGAAGTATGTATTCCACCCAAAAATTCGATGTCGAGATTTCACCGGAAATATATGTTTTGAGGCCCCCTGAATCCAAAAAAAAAGCATTTTTAGAAAAAGGTCTGTGTGTCAGTCAGTCTGTGGACAGCATAACTCAAAAACGAAAAGTCGGTTAAAAACTGAAATTGGTATTTAAGTTTAATGTCTTTCAAGGATGCGACACGAAGATTTTGAAGAAAATAGCCCCACCCTAAACTACCCTTTACATGGAAAATTTTTCGAAAATTTTTGATTTTCTTAAAAATGGCTCTAACGATTTTGATTAAAATGTCATATGTTTAAGATATTTTTATGACAAATGAAATGTATATCTTGAATTTTCTGGCTATAGCCCCTGTAGTCGTATTTACTTTGGAGGACTTTTGCGTAACTGGTAAACCGTTAGAGATAGACCAAATCATAACACACAAAAAATGTAGATCTTGCTAAAATACATAATTTATGTCTGAATAAATTTTCTTGTAGGGTGAACCATTTCGGAGATATTCCTTGTTATGTGTATGAGTTTCGGAAAACAGAACTTTCGTGAAAAGGATCATCGTTGTTCATTTTTTATATGTTAAGTAGGCAAAGACAACAGAATCCCAAAGCTTTAAAACATTTGACTATCGCACAAAGCCTACTGTATTCTAATATTCCCCTTGTACCTACAAGGAAATAAGCAATAAGATAAGTTATACAAATGTTTATCTCAACTAACACGAAGAAGATATAGGAATAAGAGTTGGTAAGAATGGTTAGTACAAGAGTAGAGAAAGTCATGTGAGTGCAGCACTTCAGATTTTTGTACATATGTCCATGGGCTGCGCCGTGACCGAGATGTTAGATCCCTTGACTCTCACCAAAGTGACCCGGGTTCGGTCCAAGGCGTCCGTTTGTGGGATTTGGGGCGGGTTTTCTCCGGGTTCTCCGGTCATCTTTCCACCAATTGCTCCATCACCACCTTTCCTAGTGTCACCGCGGCCGCCGCATCTAATTGTCGACAACAGCAGTGTCACCCATCGCATTATTGTCGGCACTACCGCAAAGGAGCCGAAGGAAAGAGACAGAGAATGGCCGCATTGTTGGGGCGCTTGCCGAAAGAGAGAAAAGGATAGAGACTTCGAGAATCTTCTCTGCTTTGTATTTCACCGCAATAACTGAACTTTCCAGAATAGTGCCTGGCAGATATAAATAGCGGTAAAGTGCGACAGAAGCGGCAGTCAGACGTATGTGAAGCGTTGAGTAGTCGTGCCGACGGAGACGAGTCAGACAGACGTATGTGAAGCGTTGAGTAGTCGTGCCGACGGAAAGAAGAGACTATGCGAAGCGTTGAGGAGTCGGAGAAGGGACAGTTTTGTGACGAATTTGGAGCCGTGCTGTGAGTGAATCGGAAAAGACTTTCTTGCTGTTGCAACGAGTGTAAAAAGTTACTGTTTACGGAAATAAAAGTGTATCTTTATCCCGACTACATCTGTCTTCTTTACTTCTTACACCCACCAAAGTCACACTATTATCTTTCGTCATCATTTCTTACCATCCACTTTCTCGCTCTCACACCAGGTTTCGAGCTGATCGCCCATCCTGGTTACTCTGTATGATTAACTCTGGTTACGAAGACCGCATACTCGTATATTGGCCGGAGTGCTGGGGCGCTGACCACGTCCCACTCTCCACCACTGGACCCCGCTCATGACGCAGTCGCGGATCCAGCGGCTGGGCGGTAGGTCAAGACTACACTCGAAGGGCTATAGGCTATAGGACGGACATATTGCCATACTGATGACAACAAGAAGACGATATTATTCAACGCAATGCCAGAGCAAACTACCAAAGTTGGAAGATCAAATCTTCCAACTGTGTGAGGTACGACATAAAGATCCTGGAATTAAAGAACTAGAAGCAAGCCAGTTCCACAGAAGGTTCTGTTACTAATGATGACGATGATGATAAAATGTTGATTGAATGGTCATGCCGTTCTGTTAATGAATAATTATACATGACCACTATATCAACTAAACATCCTATTTTTTCTTCAGTAGATTTGCCAGTGAAAACTAAATACCACGATTAGTCGCGTAATTCTTCCCCTTCCCTTATGTAGGTCTTGCAAGCCAATACCTAGGGTCAGACGCCATTCAAAACGGATTTCTATTGTAAGGGTATTTTTTAACTTGCAGAATGCAGTTGTCCGCCGTTTTGGAAATACTGCCTGTTATCTCGTGATAGAAGCTAATGACGTCGCAATATGGCAACAAGAGGTGTAAATCAGTAGTCATTTTTGTCACATTGTTGGAATGGGTTGCTCTCGACTTTGAGTAAGACCGCGTATACCTCATGAAAACAATGCTAAAATGTGCAGTTTCTTAAATAATTGCCTTTAATTGGTCCTGATGACTTTCTTGCAATGAGTCCTACTAGTTACTAATGAAGTTCAGAAAGTTGTTTGCTCTTTACTGTGGTGGACGAAGCGGTGACTGGGAGGGTCACTCAGTCCACCTGTTGCTCCATCATCACCTTTCTATTCATCCATTTCGCTGCATTTCATATCATCCTCTTCCTTACTCTCACACCTGATGCTGGGCTCACCACCCGCTTCCAGGTCTTCATTCTGTCCGGTCCATAGGTTCCAATGCTCTCCAACAGGGAAAAATAAAACTAAGATTTTTGAAAATTGTGCTCTCACTGCCTTCAGTATGAACCTCATATATACTGAAAGCCAGGCAAAGTCCAAGGAAGTTCAACATTTTCCAAAGATGTTACACGAAGATTTTCACGAAATTTCTCCAATCCCAAACTACCCTGTACACGGGGAAAAAACTGTCGTTACCTTTTATTTTCTCAAAAGTAAATGATTTTGTCTAAAATGCATGTTTAAGATATTAACATGACTAAACGCCAATCTTTTCTAGCGATATCATACAAAAAGTGATCCTCTGTCCTCTTTTGATCTTCAACGACATAGTAATGGAAGTATTTCTGCAAACATTTATCACAATTATCATAAGTAAATAGAAAATAAGCTTCTGTAAAAAATTTAATAGAATAGCGGTAGTGTGCTCAGAAAGGCATGAGAATGTAATGAGTATTTTTAACAATGCAGCAAAATTTCGTACTACTATTGGCGTAGTGTGATGGTCTAAAACTTAATCGCTTGCTGAAACATGCAAATAAAATGTAAATATATCATAAATACACCTTTTAAACAATGGCTAAAATGTCTTAAAGTGTAAGCTTTAGCGGGTCGTTTTTATATACTTGTGGCATACACTTATTCCCATTCACTAGTTGTTAGAAGATGGCTTGTTTGTGCCTGAAAAATGTACTCCAATTGTAAATGCAAATTAGATGTAACGTGCTTTGAAATAAGCTAGATATCTAAGCTTCAAGAGGTGGTAAGTACACAACGTAACACCAGGGCGTGTCTCGCCTGTGTTTACAGACCACTGTCTATCTGAAGTGTGCCGTATCAAAGATCAAGGTATACTGTTTTGATATGGGTCCTCCTTCAGACTCGCTTCCTTGCTTCTTCAAGCAGAGCTGTATAGTCATAAATATTTAGAAGCGAACCCCATTGGTTTAAAGCATCTCAAATGTTTTGCATGGGCAGGAGAGATTCCTAGCTTGGGGATTTCTTGTTTTGGACTGGTTATGGCTTACACCTGATGATGTTTCAGACCAGAGGCCTTCAATATGGTCTGGGTTTGGTTTAGTTTGATTAGAGGGTGCAACACTGCGACCTCTGAAGATCTATAGAGCACCCCAACTCTTGTCAAGGCATCTAGACACCTGATATTCATAATAAACTGAATCAGATTCTGGCCCACGACGATTGAAAGGTCCTTCAAATTTGGAAATTGACTACCAATGAGGACTGTTTGGTGAGAAAGTGCTACACACACACACGCACGCACACACGCGCGCGCGCGCGCACACACACACACACACACACACACACACACACAATAGACGACAGCTCTCATCAGCCTGGCAGGTTTACTTTTGCTGTCCAATTTTCTGCAGCAGATGCGGCTCCGGTGGTAGTACCTTCGTGCCATGGTACTAGCAATTATTCTTCAAGGTGCAATGAGATGTCTTGCCTGAGAAAACCATAGAAGTTGTTGCAAGTTTGCAACATGATCAAATTGCATTCTGAGGATCCGTTGCACTTCTGTCCAGGCACGGATTCATTGCATTCAGGACGTTCAGTTTTGATTGTAGCGCCAGTCGAGGGGAAGAAACTCATTTGTTGATAGAACCTGTCATGGCTTATCGTTGACAGCCCATGCGAATGAAAAGCACAAATTTCATCATACACTTAAGACAAAGTATGCCTTATCGAGAAGTGAGAAAAAAGACACGTCACTACGTTGCAGTGTAAACGTTAGCGGAAAACCGTGCTTTGTTACATCAGATTCGTCATTATTTTCCATTGCTTAATTAATCAGTGTTTTCTGATAATGTTACCTACATTGCCAGCGTTAAAGCAGACGCGATTAAACGAGAATTCTTCTAAAAAGGGAAAAATTGCTTTTCTCTGCTTAATATTAGTATCAATCGCGAGCTGCATCGGTCCATTCTACGTCATCCTCCAGCTCTGGAATTCATGAAACCTACGGAATTTCTCATGTTCTCTGAGCAAACAGCTAAACCGGTTATGATGACAATTCTAGTTACCTTTAGGTCCAATAAAAGACTGATTTGTTCCCTTCTTAGCAGTTTTATTTGCTCATTGACTGCAAGATTTCCCAGATGCCCTGACACCCACCTCATTTCAACTGAACTGTGGGTAGGTAGTGCCGTGAGGAACTCGTGGCATTCTAAAACCAATTGGATTTAACCAAGTGGTTATAAGGACCTTCGGGCTGCCTTATGTTTGGAGCGTATAAGAATCTGTCTATTCCTAAAGCCTTGGTGCACTAATATATATACAAGCTAAATTAGCAGATATCTGCATTAAATACCATGGCATATTCGCCCAAATCAAATGAAAACTGGTACCATTGCTAGTCTCTGACCCAAATCTCATAACCATCAGCATACCAGTTTGGACCTTTATTTTCTTTATACTTAACCTGCCTTTGCTATCACTGGGTTTACAACAAGAATTAGTGAAAGATTTATACAATATATGTAAACCTTGGTTTCAAAATGTCAGTCCTCATACTGGGTACTGTAAACAATATTTTGCCCCAGGGTAGTTTGATGCGATCCCAGTGTTCAAACAGGGAAATTTTGCCTTTAAATGTATCCTACAGTTTCAGAATATTTCGTAAGATACTTTGTAGATTTACAACGGACAATCTGTATTTTATTCTTATCGATACATTAAACCCCCAAAAAACAATCATTCAGATTTAAAACTACCAGTGATAAAGTCAATAACTCTCTCTAAACATTACAAATTCGTAGGCATTCCTTATACGACAGGCGCGACGTTCTGAAAGTTCCCAGTCTGACCAAGAAAACACATCAACATAGTCACCTGGTAAATCAATACATTTATTAGTCCAACAACTTTTCAACATTTGTATACTCACAGTAAAATAATATTTGTGTAACTGTCTGTCTCAGTTTCAATCTCGTCATTTGATATGTCCATCCAGACATTTCTTCTGCTATGGGAACGAAAAGTAAGAGCTGGAAACCAAAACCGGCGAATATGGCGGATGTGGAAACATTTGTATGTAAGCGGAGGTCCGCAGTTTAGCAGCAAGAATCCCAGATGTGTGTGCAGGGGCATCATGATGAAAGACCTTTCTTTTAACTGAAGTATGGACGTTTAGTCTAAATAGCATTCTTCAATCTGCCCAACAGAGCAACGTAAAACTCTACGGTGATGGTTTTGCCCTTCAGATGGTATTCTATCCGCACCACTCCATGGAATCCCAGAAAACCATAGCAATGAATTTTACTGCAGATGGGACAATTTTTGGTTCCCGTGCTAAATTTACACCTTGCCACCCACTGCTTGCATTGTTCCATCTCTCGCGCATTATGATGATTATCCACAATCATTGAGTACGCCATTATGATTTTTGTCACAATCTCGTAGGTCATCTGCGCTCATGAACTTGAATGGATGTACAACCATGCTTAAATTTAGGAGTTCACTTCCTAACGGTCGAAAATCCAGTGGAAGAACCCTTTAATGTCGAAAACATTTATTTGGAGGTTAAGCCCTTCAAACCGCAGTAATTTATCACAGCTCGTATTTCAAATTTAGCTATTAGTGGAAACTATTGCACAATAGTTAGTGCCTAATGGTTAGTGGCTGCACTTAAGCCTCTGAAACTTTACGGCGGACTATTTCAAGCATGATAATTGAAGAGTATCATACTGTGATGTCGGGCTCGGCGCACAACGGGGGATGAACGGAGCCAAGCTGCTTCGTACCACATGTCGTGCCGGCGAACGCGAATAATAAAAGCGGCAGAAACAAAAGGGGTGTCGAGAACGTTCGCGAAACTTCTAGCTGAGTCATTTCCGGTGCATGTGCGTGGAACTCGAGAAAGATCCTGTGACATCATCCCCAGTATATAAGGAAGTCAGAGAAGAACAGAGCAGTGAGTTTTAGAGTTAAGTAACAGACACGAGTCGGTCAGTTGTCAGTGAGCGCAAAACAGCTGTACATGTTGGTACGTCGTAAGAAGATTCAAGGAGCGTCGCGAGTCATCACATCGTCGTAATTAATGCATGAGAAATGGAGGAAGTGAATAAACACTAAAAGGAGTGAACAAGATTATAATTTTGTCACAATATTAATTTGGCCATTAGCCGACATTGTTAGATCAAGAAATTTTAGAAGTACCTCGAATATTATATCACTCATTTTATTCGTCATAAAGATATTTTAAATATGTGGTACATATTTTGATGTAAATGGTTTTATCCTTTCAAATAGTAACGTTTATATTTCCCATGCTTGTTTTTGAGTTTTACTCACTAAAATGTCTTCTGCTTGCTGGGAGGGGATTCAGTGAACCTCAAACTGTGTATTTCCAGTGTATTGTCGAAATAAAATTTTGAGGTGAAAGGTGATAAGTCCTCTACATGACATAAGTGGTTGTGAAGTTAAAAGATATGCTTCTGATGAATTGCTACCAATGTGAATGTGGATGCTACAGTGTGATCCACTTCCCCGACCTATGATGTGCGACAGACGGAAAAGAAAGAGCCAGGAGCTACTCTATTTAAGTGAAGTTCAAATTGCTCTTGTGTTATTTTGTTTCAAGCAGCATGTAAATGAGCCGCCAACACCAGGTGCACTGGAAACGAGACCGGTTTTGCTAGGGATCATCCTGTCACAGATAACTAACTCTCTTGATGAATTTATGTCCATAACTTTCAAACGAAAACTTCTTCTATAAGTAAATTCTGGGACAAAGTATTTTAACAAGCTAAAATATTTCCTATATCATATTTGATATTTGACTGATGCAGTTTTTGGTGAAAATAGAGCTGTACGAGATACTTACAAAATAAAACAATACATTTTAGTTGCAGAGTCACTGTATCCAAGTTATGGATAAACGGTGTTTTGGTTGAAGAGAATTATTTTTTGTCCATGGCTTAGCTACTGTTTAAGAACGTTTTTACATGCTCAGAAGTGAGCTCTCCTAGTTACTTTCTCTAACATTCATCTATAACATGCGGAAGTATGAATTGCACTCAAAAACTTGATACTGATATTGCATTGGAAATATACAGTTTGAGGCTCCAAAATATGCTAGAATGTTAGAAAGAGTTTATGTGTATGGTGTGTGTGTGTGTGTGTGTGTGTGTGTGTGTGTGTGTGTGTGTGAACAGCATAACTCTAAAATGAAATTGTTAAATACCAAGGATATGACAAAATGTTGAAGAAAATCCTTGTATCATAAACAACCCTAACCGTAAAAGTGGAAGGTCACTCCCGCCACGCAAGCTAGGGGCAGAGGTTGGAAAATAAGTTTTGTGGACAGAAACGTCGGAAGTCTATTCATAAGCTTCAGTTCAGCACTGACTGGACAGAAGGAGCCGAACTAAGCCCACCTTCTCCATAACAACAGAGACAGAGGCTGAGTATTTGTTTCTTTACAACACATCTTTCTTTTAGCAAGATAGAAGATAAACCAAATACCCTATACATATGCGGTAATGTAATGTACTAGAGATGCTACTTCACATAAAATTTATTGTGTCGGGAAAGAAAAAATAAGCCACGTTTGAAGCAGAGCGAGAGGGGGAAAAAAAAAAACAAAAAAAAGAAAACAATAGAGCGCTACCTCAGGTTCACTTGTGTCGATCACAAGATTATAGTCAAACTTCTGAGTCAAACACAGTAATACTCGTACGTGTGGTTTTCTGTTCACTCTCTGAGCTGTAGGAGTTAACAATAGATAGAAGTGCTACAAAGATATGCGATCACGTTGTTGATGTTTACAGCGGATGAATAAACGAAAAAGACCAAGCGTGTGCGTATTTCAATGTTAAGTTATTCCATCGAAGGAACGTTCAAGAAAACGATAAATAATGGGCGGAGTAGGGGAAATGTACAGAGTACTTGTATGCAGTGCTAGCAATGTAAAGATGGATTACAACTTCTCCTGGCACTGCGCCTTTTGTTTAAATAAAATATGGTGAAACTATATCCCCTTACATTACGATAATGAAACCAGTTTCTGGTCTGATCTATTTTTATCTAAACTTTATTTCAAGCCTACTCTCATACTTCAGAATATAAGAAATGCTGGTATAATGTCGGTTCTCTATTACGTATAGTATTCTACCCAAAAATTCGATGACGAGATTTCACCAGAAATGTTTTGAGGCCACCAGAATTAAAGAAAGAAAAAAAACAATTTTAGAAAAAGGCGTGTGTGATAGAGAGAGACAGACATTCCCATTTCCTTATATCACACGGATCTTTCGCGAACTTCTTCAAACACGCCAGCGATGGCGCAGCCAGATCTTTCTCGGCGGCTCTGGAGAAACCCCCTTTTGATTATACCGCTTCATTGTTGTTAGTTATGCATACCAAACAATCGCGCGAGACAGCCTGACCTTGGGCGCCTTTGTTTGGTCGTCGGCCTGGTATGTGGTGTGAAATAGCTTAGCCCCGCCCGTCCGTTGTTTTGCGTAGCGTCGGGCATCACAATATGTTTTCTATTGCGCAGCGTGTATTTATTTACGATTCGTATGTACTACAGGTCGCGAGGCAAAACAAGAACAATTCCCCTAGTTGCGCAGTAGCAACTATTCGACTAAAAGACTGATGGTGGGAGAAGTTGCGCAATCATATATGCGCAGAAGTCATAACGCTTCCGTCCACGACGGAGTGAAGTTCGCTAGCGTAGCTTTAGTGCATATTGCTAATGACATACATGTATAAAAATTAGCTTTATAACGAACAAAGTGATTTGGCTATAACTACGGTTGTGTGCCCACAATTACTTTCATGTGAACTGCAATTGTTTCAGCAAGCTCGCCCGCCTTACTCCCTCTCTCAATTGTTGCAGAGAGGGAGGGAAGGAAAGCAGCTTTCCCTATCCCCAAGATTTGTTCATGTCTTACTTCACGACCTATAATTCAGTCAGTTCGTCGAGTGAAAATACTATTAGCACGAAGATTTCCTTGTAAACGTTCCAGGCGGTACAACAACCCACACACTTTGTAACACATTTCAGGCCACGGAAATGTTCACTCTAAGAAACTCAAATGAGTAGGCTTCGTACCAAAGAAAAACATAGACGACATCGGTCATCCCAAAAATTACTTAGGCGCTTCAAAACAGGAGGCATTTCATATGGCTCTGTGTGAAGAGCTACTAAAAACCAACTGAGGCACATGCTCATTAGGTAGGTGATCCTCTAATTAGGGCATATTTTGTGAATGTAGTCTCAATAGTGTATACAATGGCAAAATACACCCATACTGAATAGTTTTTCTCGGACGAGGCTTGGTTGCACCTTAATGGGTATGTGTGTTTCAGTAGCTCATTTCATAAATTTGGTAAGCGAAGTCTTTAAAAGTAGTTTAAAAAATGATGTATGGTTGCATCCGCGCCATTCTATGATAGCCGCCGATGGCAACGAGGAGAAACACCGCGCAGCGTAGTTTATTGGCTCTCCCGTTGCAACTTGTTTTGGCTTACAGTAAGGAGTATGAGTGAGTGATCCAACTTTATTTTTAAATCCTAGAATATATTTTAGCATAGATACTTACTTCGTGGCTTACTATCACTGGAACACCACCACCAGGAAGGTCTGTATTCTGTCAGCATCAACAAGAAGCCAATGAGCACTAAGGTAGCAAGATCCAACGCATCCAGCATAATCTTCAACGGTTTCAACATCCTGGTAAACAGAAAACAAAGGTTGCCTTATTGTTTAAATGTACACACCTGAAGCAAATTGATCCACAAATAACACAAAGTAATTAGAGACTCATACTTTACTTCAATAGTTACACTCACTATTTCACACAATCATCGTTTCGACACATTTACGTGTCAGTGACTTTATGCAATAGCTACCAAAAACCGTTACAAATTCGCGATGACGTCACGTATACGTCACCCGCCATGACATCCTGTGATGACGCCATTTCTCCCCTTCTCCCAATACGAATTTTGTAACAGTAAAAGGTACTTCAAAATTCATAACATGGTCCCTATTTTTCAAAATGAATATTTTTCCCAAACCATCAATTCAATGGGTCCGCTTTATTGCTTTAATAATAATATCGGGGTTTATTTCATGACTAAGTTACCAAAAATGTTCTGCAACCACTGACTTTTCTAACTGTTTATATTTAATGTTTCTAAAATGCTCTTTTTTTCTGGTTTCCAAATGTCGTTTTGTCTTACCAATGTAAACCTCATCGCAGTATCGACAGTCAAATTGATGAACGCCACACTTCTTGCAATTTGGAATTTTGTCCTTTTTAGAAAAATTAAGCACATTTTTTATATTATATTTATTTTGAGGAGCCAACATTATGCCATGTTCTTTAAAAATTTTGTTAAATCTTTTATTAGCTCAAGGGTGGTAAGTACACTTTTTAAATTTGCAGTCATCTTTTATTTTTTACGGCCTTTTGATATTTAATGTTGCACGGTTGCATCCGCGCCATTTTATGACAGTTGCAGACTGACAAAGGAATGTAGACAGACAAAACAACGGTAATAGAACTCCACAGTAGCATGCAAAACAAAATTGTAGAAATCTGTAAAGGAAGCTATCATCTGTGTAGAACAATTCAAGATTTGTTTTCCTCGAAGGAAGTGAGGTTATAATATTATTAGGGTCATGAACCTTGGTTTCTATAACGGGTATATTGACATCCAAGGATACAAGACAAACATTAAGTTCTGGAAATTACATAATTTTACTGAAGCGATTTTAATTGAGATAATTGAAGAATGATAACAACTCGACTTTACGACGAAACAAAGGCGTATTCTACTGAAAGAGCGCTGCAACCTTGAGATGAAGCAATGTCAAGGAACCTATTAGCTATTAATAACATATCAACTTCTAACGCACTTCTTGTGTACAATTCTGGCGGCGCCGTGGCCGAGCGGTTAGACCGTTCGCCTATAACCTAGGCAAACCACGGGGGTTCGATCCCAGGCACCCGCATGTGGTTTCGTGGTATACGAAGCGGCGTCAGGGTGGGTTTTCTCCGATTTCCACGCCATTCATTCCACCAACTGCTCCATCATCATCTTTCCAATCCATTCCACCTGTATTTCACCATCTTCGGCCATACGCTAAGGGATTCTACATGAGTGTAACAAATATGTCCTATACAAATATTGTCAATAAAGAATCGTTTCGCGGGAACAAAATAATTAGTGTCAAATATTTGGAGCCATCTAGCTTCTTGACGATGGGCATATCTACATTGTTTAACATTTCACCAACTGTCACGTAAACATTGTGTGAACAATGCTGTAAGTATTTTTATTCCAATTCCAATGAATTTAGTCCCAATTTAATGTTAACATAATATTGCCAAATGTCTCTTAGAAATTAACTTCGCATGACGTGTCAACATTAAATTGCGGCTAAATTCAGTCGAACAGCCATCTTATATCTATAGTTTCCCCAGAAGGCTCTTCTTAACTTCTTGTCGGTGCCATCTCTTTGGAAAATCTTTCAGCAGGATTGTGCTCCAGCACATAACACAACTGTTATTTCTTAATACCTAGACAGGTATTGTAATCATTATAAGCAATGCAATCAAAGATGGATGCATGGATGGATGTATAAGAATCCTATTCAAATTTGAACCATATACTGGGTGTCAAAAAAAAAAAAAAAAAAAACACCGACAACACTTAGTATCTTATGCGGGGTGGCAAACTGATCGGTTGTCAAATAGAAACCCCCATCCGGAAATGCACGGTTTGGACTCTGGAGAGTGTCGAAGTTTGACAACGAACGGTTGTGACAAGTTAACATACGTTTGGTATCGGAAGGTATACAACCCTTTAGCCATCTGTGTACTGGGATGAACGACCTCAGCATAACAACATTCTTGCGATGCGCTGCATTCCTCTATAGTCTTTGATGCGCATTCTACTGCGTCACTTGGTAGTTTCCAGTATAGTAACATTTTTAACAGCAGCGCGACACGCACCATTACATAGCTGCTGAAATAACCGACATGAGTTCCAGCACACTTTGATGTAAGTGTGTGAAATCACCTCAACGTCACATATCCAAATCGATGGATTGGTAGGGGTGGGCCAATTCCAGGGCCAGCACGGTCGCTAGATCTGACACCTCTTGACTATTTTCTGTGGAGTTACTGAGCGATCGAATATCTACAAAGACAATTGCACGTATTGGGTCATGTGCATGAGGCTCACCGCCGCCAACATAGGCTCTTCTTCAATGACGTAGGAGATACACAGTTCGAAGCTCGTTTCTAATGTAGACAGCTCGATGTGGGTTTATTAACGAAATGTGAGTGTACATCCATCTCACACTTCCATGCGCTACAGCGTCCAAATTGATCAGTTTGCCGTCCCGCAAAACACAGTAAGCGTTATCGGTATTTTTTTTTTTTTTGGGGGGGGAGGGACATCTGTACAGAGTATTTAACGGATATCACATAAAATTGTGTCTTGAAAGTTGAACCTTGAAACACAGCTTACCCTTCATGCCGCTTTATACAAATCGTGTTGAGGCCTTTGTGTACAATGCTTTTATTTTAAGGTTTTAATGTGACTTTGAATTTGTTTGTAATGCTGTTGTGCAAGTTCAAAAATGTTCCGGTTCGGAGACCTTACTATATAACGATAACATTGCTATGAATGGACGGATGTGCGATGACCTTCTTCAAGGGCCGTTGCAAACAAAAAAGAAACTGGAGATAATGTTTGTCAAGTCTTCGTTAAGTAAACATTAGTTATGCTTCGATATAAAGTGTCGTCCGCCAAACAAGAAAATAACTTAACATCTTAAATAGTACGTCTTTAAAGAACGAAAGCGAATGGGAGAGAGGAGTGAGTGTGTGGTGTTCAAGGGCCCGTCGACAAGTTGCTCACTGGAGCCCGGGGAGAGAGAAGGGCTACAGGCAGGACAGAGAGGAGAGAAGCTTTGTAAGTTATTTTCTACAGCTGTTTCCAATGACATCTGAATTCAATACATATAGTTTTTCTTTTTCTTTTTTTTTTTCTTTTTTTTTCTTTTTTTTTTTTCCCCCTTTTCTTTTTTCCCCCACAAATCAATTTTAAGTGAGTAATCCAATCTTGAATATTTAAATCTGAAATACAAGGTTTGCAAATGAAAGACTTGTTTTAATATACTGAATATTTTGAAAATAAATTCCAAGCTTTTAGTAGATTTCTTAATGAGAAATATATGTCAAATCCAACTGTTAAATTTAATACTTATTCAGAATTAATTTTTAAATACTGTATTAGAAATCTTCCTATCTCTCGGTAAATTTGTGTCTTGTGTTCACTTTTCTTGAGATGTTTTGTATTGTCATTCGCCTGAAAAGCGAACTGACCCTCTTATTATGGTCTATTTTCAGCACTATCTTTGAGTCCAACTGTCGCCAAGGATAGCACGAGGTTCATGGACTGAACTGGACGACTACAGACGGAGGGGATTCCACACTATGCACTCAGGGCAATTGTATGTCAGACACTTTGAAGGAAGGGACGATATGAGAGCGCCCTAAGGGCGTGAGGGTCCCTAACGTGAGCTAAAGATTCACCTCGGGGTGTACTCAGCCTGGTTAGGTCCCCGAGGGGCAACTGAGGAGGTACTTAGCTGAGAAGTAGCGGCCCCTGGTTGTGAAGACCGTGTAACCGATCGGGTGGAACCGGAACGCTGACCACGTCCCATCTCCAGTACTGCACCCCACTCATGACGTCCATGATTCGCAGAGGTGAGGGGACGCAGCGATCGGGGAGTAGGCCTTGTGCTGGAAAAGGTTCTTGTTTTTCGGGGTTAGGACTGTCTTATAAACGGCTCTAAGGAATTTTAATAAAATGTATATGAAACAAAAATATACTGCATAAGAAATGTAGAAATCTGTACCAAATAACCCTTTATAGCACCCTTCGAGATATTTTCTGCTGTAAATATGAGTTTTCCAATATTAAAAACATATACCTTTTGTTCTAGGTCTTTCGTTGCAAAGCTATGCAATAACATGGTTGGTCTACTGGAAATTCGGTTTTAACAGCAGACTGTCGCTCTGGCCACAGCCTTCTCTATATTTGTCATTTAAAAATTTTAAAAGATGTGAATAATATGATACAATCTGTGAAAATAAATAATTGCTGGAGAAGGTAATGGGTATGCCGTTTCTCATAAATCCAGCGGTTTGTTTTAAAAACTGGACTTAATGAGAGACTCCGCAAACCCGTGCGGTACTTTACTGCTCTGACAAGTGAGGTCAACATGCACATGTAACTCGATCTAATGTAAACTAAGCTTGCAGAATCCAGCAGCAAGGACTTCACTTTCGCAACTGTTCACGGAGAGCGAGGCCGATCATTGACTTGCACTGAACTTATCAATTTGTGCAACTTCAATAACACGTCTGCTACGGGTGGTTTTACCGGTCTGCAGGGCGTAGCTTATTTTCGTAGCATGGCAGGAATTTGTGCTACACGACCCCGTTAACAGAAACTGCATTGCACGCCTTGTCTAGGTGAATGTCATCAGAAACATTCATGCCTATGTGCGTGAAAGAGAGAGAGAGAGAGAGAGACAGACAGACATCCCAACCATGGTGTTACAATGTCCCCGTTCGAGGAGCTGCAGTTTTCAAGTATGTAATATTGATCTTATTTAACGTTTATATAAATGATGTATGAAATACTATATTACTTGAAGATTCCTACTTCGTTAATTATATTTTTGTAAAATGAAGTGTGATACATGAATTACTAATTAATTAAGAATGTTCATATCACAGCAAACTTCAATAAATTACATTATAAGGATTTTTCATAATTACTGTTTAAACTACCTGTCCACTTAGTTAACTCTATCAGCGACTAAAACGCAGAAAGCTTAGTTAACAAGTGGACGAAAAATTATGTACATTTTTTCTGTATAAAGATGCTCGGATAATTCGCAAACCGGATAAACCGCACACGAATAATTAGTTTACTGTGTTTCAATTAAGAAAAAAAGACTTCTTTTTACACTAAGAGGCAGAATGTTGTTACATAAACAAGGTAAAAATATGCAAAAAAAAAAGTCACTATGCTCAATTATGTAAAATATATAACAATAACAGTCATTAACTAAGCTTAATGAATGAAGAAAATTCCTCTACCTTAAACTACCCTTTACAGGGAAATTATTTCCAAAATTTTGATTTCTAAAAATGACTCCAACGATTTTGATTAAAATGCCATACGTTCGAGACATTTTTATGCCATCTAGAATGTATATTTTGAATTATTTACCCACAGCCCATGTAACTTTGCTTACTCTTGATGACTTTTATATAACTGGTAAACCGTAAGAGATACATCAAATTTTAAAATACAACAAATATAGATCTCGTGAAAACATACAATTTATATTCAAATGCATTTTTTTGTAAAGTGAACCATTTCGGAGATATTTCTTGCTTTTGTGTAAATTTTGCAGTACTCATTCTTTTCTCAAATATAAGGTGGTTACTCACTTTTTTATCTCTTGACCATGCAAAGAGAAAACGGAATTTTAGAGCCTTCATATAACTACCAGCTTTAAAATCTTTGTCACTCAAAGCTGTATTCCCATATTCCCCTTGCATATACAAGAAAATTAGCAAAAAGATAATTTCTACAAATGTTAGAGGACAGAGGAATAAGGTAAACAAAATTGCTGTATCAAGTGATACGGACAAAGTGAACACGTTAAATTCACATTTTGTATGTTTTCATACTCTGGATGAGGAATGGAATGACTGCCTGTAGCAGCCTTTCATGGCTGTCCTCTGTCCATGAAGAAATTTAGGAAAAATTTAAATAGGGTAAATGTTAGATAATTTATTATAAATGTTACATAGGGACATGCTTGACATTTTATAAACTTATGAATACTAGTGGCAAATTGTCTGTGTGGGTATGCCTGTTTGTGCATGTCTGTGAACAGCGTAACTCAAAAATCAAAAGTCGGTTAAAAACCAAATTTGATATTTAAGTTTAATATATTTCAAGTATGCGACACTAAAATTTTGAAGAAAATTCCTCCCTAAACTGCTCTTTACATTGAAAATGTTCCGAACATTTTCATATTCTCAAAAGTGGTTCTAAGGATTTTATTAAAATGCTAAGATATTTTTATACCAAATGAAATGTACACGTAGTCCTATTTACTCTGGATGACTTTTGTATAGCTGGTAAACCGTAAGAGCTAGACCAAATCTTAGTATAAAAATGTGCATCTCGTTAAGACACAATTTATGTTAAATATCTTTTTTATGAAGTAAACCATTTCGAAGATATCCATTATTATTTTAAAACTTTTGCTATATTTATAGACGTTCTCAAATGGAAGGTCGTTATTTATTTATTTATTTTTTTTTATTTTAATTTTTTTTTTTTTTTTTTTTTTTTTTTTTTTTTTTTTTTTTTTTTTTTTTTGTCTTCTGGCCGTGCAAAGAGATCGGAATCTCAAAGCTATATTCCCCTCGCACCTACAAGAAAATTCCAATAAGATGACTTCTGCAAATGTTTATGTCGACTAACATGAAGAAGATATAGGAATAAGAGTTTGCCAGAATGGTTAGTACAAGTCGTGTGAGTGTAACATATTTTTCTAAATGTGTTTGGCTCTACCTACTGTAGGTAGGTGGTAGAGAGAATATTTCTTCTGTGCATAAGGCTAGGTCACTCCATATTTAGAGTTTATAAAAGCGACATCACAAAATTTATGATAAGAAATCGTCTGTAGGATGCAAAGAAATCACAGCTAAAGGTTACACAAGATTTTATTAGCTGAACGCCATATTGAATGGGCTGTCATTTCCGATGACAATTTTATACCACCT
This sequence comes from Tenodera sinensis, assembly GCA_030765045.1. NCBI lineage: Eukaryota > Metazoa > Arthropoda > Insecta > Mantodea > Mantidae > Tenodera > Tenodera sinensis. The sequence goes on from CM060970.1 coordinate 56,042,500, forward strand.
GTTGTAACCAAATTTGGTTACCTTGCATTTGAAAACTGAGAGGACCGACCTGATTAGGCTCACGAAGAACTGTGGATGACGGGGAGCTCCCAGAAATCCTGATGTCTGCTATTTCCTCATCATTAAATTGGTGATGACGCCTGCATACCATCGAGGCCATGGGCCGGATGTCCGTATTCGCCTCCAGGCAATTAACTCAGCAACTTTTCAACACTTCCTACATATGTGATCGACCGGAGACTCACATCGATACAAAATTCCGCTTGTCTGAATATGTTACGTTCTGGTACCGCTAGCTGGCATTGACCTCTTCATATATATAAACATTCCTCTGAACCGGTGCATCGCCCTTATAATAAACGTTCCAACACAATATTGAGTAGTCTGCCTTTGCAGAGAGTGAAACAAAATATCTAATGCGTTACATTCAAATGACTTTCTCTAACCATTTTCTTCAGCCATCTGTACTTACAAAAGCTTGTTCTTCTAACTTCTTCCAATGGTGGTACAGCCCAAAGCGGGTCTGTGTTTTCTTCAACCGAGGCCTCCAATCATCTCTATCCAGAGCTATCTATTGCCAATTTTTGCATTTTAGGAGCTGATAACTGCCCTCTTTCACTGACTCCATCCACCTATTCCTAGGTTGTTGGTCGTTTTCCAAGCATCACTCCTGTCATCTCTTTTTAGGTATTTGTCCTTCATTCTTTGTACATGCCCTGCCCACTGTGGTCTTTTTAACTTGGCCACAGTGGACAGTTCTGGCTCTATGAACTGGTCATATATTTCCTTGTTGCATATTCTATCTAATTTTTGCTAATCGAGATTAATTTATAGAAAGGGATTACCTATTCCTTGTAGGTACAATAGAAATATTGAGTAGGCCTAACTGAAGTCAAATGTTTTAAGAGCTGTGATGCAAAGAGAGATTTGGCAACTTCAGGTTAACATATTCTGACTAAATTCATTCGAATTAAGGTAAAAATACACTGCAGCATTGTTCACAAAATGTTTACGCCACAGTTAGTGAAACAATAAACAGTTTATATCCATTTATCAAGAAGCTAGATGGCTCCAAATATGTGACGCAATTTTTTTTTTCGGCGAAACGGTTCTTTATTAACAATAATTGTATTGGACATATTTGTTATGCTCATCATGTGGAATCCCTGGTTAACGTATAGCCCAAGCAGTACCTTACAGCCTGGATATATCGTTTTTGTGCGTTAAGATGTCTTATCTCTTACGATTCATAAAATGATTTAAGTCATTTAGAATGAAGAGGACTTCAGAGACTAATCCCAGAAAAGTCAAAGTATACATTTCATTTGTGGTGGAATTATTTTAAAGGTAGTTTAATAAAAAATGTTAACGCTAATTTTAAAACATTCGAACGTTCCATGCAGAAGGTTCTTTGATGTGAGGTGGGGAACATCTGAAAATCTAGATGTATCCTGGGAAGTTGTTGAATTTAAAACAAAGTTTGGGATATAACAGACCTTTTATTTAATTTGCATTCAGGGTTCTCAAAACCTGTATTTCCGGTGAAATCTCGATATCAAATTGTTTAGTGTAATACAATACTTTCTGTACTTGCTATTGATAAGCAATAAAGTAAACATCTGATACGTTACAGTCACATGACTTTCTTATTCTCACTTCTACTAACTATACTTAGAAACGGTTATTCTATAATATCTTATTAAAGTAAAGTATCAGTGAAATTTGAAAAATCCACGGTATAAAAGATATATAGAGTTTTAGGGGTATACATGGAAATATTTTCATTGATAACTGAGGACAGTGTAATGAACAATATTACTTCAATATCTGCTTCATTTGCGAACTTATCATTTTACTTTAGAGTAGTAGTTTTCAAGTTGGTTAGTCGCGTGGCACTAAAGGTATAGAGTGGGCCAGTCTTGTGATAATAAATGACATACCGGAACAGCGTTCCAATACTTTGTGCAAGGTCAATGACCTCAAAATACCTAGACCAATAGGTCTCGCATTGAGGTGTGAAACAAATCGGATAGTGTGTGCGGCAGCGTTGTTCATTTAGCCACGCAGTTACGACCATGAAAAAAAGATCAGGTAGTGAACTTTGTGATCGGTTTATGAGAAAATTGTTAGCCGAAGAGAAAAACCAACTAACACAACGAAGTGGACACATATTAAGGTGCCAATAAAATTATCAAAATATATTAAAATTATTGATATATATTTCTATGTAAAGAACAGACTAAAGTTGAGAATATTCTTGAAAAATCGCCATGTTACATCCTTGAAAGACTCTGAAGTTAAATAAAAAGCTGAGTATTTAAAGAATTCTTTTGAGTTTTTGACTTGTGCTGTGTACAGATCTTATTCAAAGTTATTTTAAGGATGCAAGCAAAAGATGTCATGGTGTTCCCACATCCCAAGGAAACAGCCGTGATTGCTTCCTTTATCTTTATTTTGATCTATGGTTGACACAAGGTTTAATGGCGGGTGGTTCAACACAAAATTCAATCATAGGCTTGCCACACCTTGCGGTTTTTGTAGTTAAACACGCTGTGATGTCACACTCTAAAGCCGGTGATATATTATGTGCGCCCATAAAATTGATTTGTGCAACAGGAAAGAGATTAGTAATGGTCAGGTATCAGCCGCCGTTAAATTCTGCGTCTGCCATAATTACTTTTATTTTGATCAGAATATAATATATTTCACATTTTGCCATGACAAAGTACAGATCAAATTATACTATAAATGTATACAGACGCCTTCAGCGTGGAGCTGATTGCAAAGATCTGTACAAATTTTAATCAATAAATTCATTAATTTACTCTTGTATGCATTAGTGAATGCATAAAAAGAACACTAACCCGAAAAATTTAATATGCTGAGCATATGACTTCCTCTACTCAATCTTATACAAACCAATCTTACAACGGGAGTAGCCTTAAGAGATAGTAAATTTAAGAGCTGGTCGCTACGTGGTGGTTTTGAAATTCCATTCTCTCTACACGACCAGAGCATAGAAAAACGAATAACGACTTTCCACTCGAGAAAAGTAAAAGTATTTGAAAATTCAAACCAGTAACAGGGAATATCTTGGAAATCTTAGCCCCCCAAAAAGAGAGAAACAAAATTACATAAATTCTGTGCTTTAACGAGATTTACATTAAATAAGATTTGAAGCTTTTACGGCGATTGTTAAACAAAAGTTTTCGGGTTACCAGCGTGTAATGTCTATAAAATTAATTATTCATTTCCTGATTATGGCCATGGAGCTTGAAATGGCTACAGCTCGTACAATTTTATAAATAGGTATTACACGGCTGGTAACCCGAAAAGTTTTAATGAGATTTACGTTGTGTAGTAAGCTTATGTTTATATCTCCCGCTTTACGAGTTATACTAAAGTATTCAGAATGAAGAGGACTTCGGAATCTATTCCCAAAATTTTATTTATCATAGAAATATCTTACACAATGGTATATTAATTAAAGTGTTAGAGCCATTTTCTTGAAAATATACTTATACTAATTAATAACTTAAATATCAAAGTTTGTATAATGCGTATAACATTTCGTTTTGGAATGGTGCTGCTCACTCACATTCACACACACACACACACACACACACACACACACACACACACACACACACACACACACACACACACACACACGCCAGTTACCTATTTTTCTTAGGGGGTTCAGGAGACCTCAAAGCATGTATTTCGGGTAAAATCTCTAAATCGAATTTGTTGGTAGGATATAATACCCACTTCCTCTATTTACAGTATAGTAGAGTACATATAGACTAACCAGATACAGTGGTATTTTTAGACGTGGCGAATGGCCGATTGCGCAGTAGTTTATGGTTGTGTACACTTTTGTATTTATAAGACCGCAGGAATGTCAGATTAGTATCTCTAAGACTTCTATACAGTAAACATCGTGAATAGTACGTAAAAGTACAGTGCCCGCTCGCATTATCAGCAGTGTTTTGTTTATTTCAAAAAATGAAACAGAGACATTACCCTCACCATGACGTCACTCGCGCAGATCCTAGCAAGGTCATTCGCACATACCGCACATTACAATTTCCTTAAGCATTGCTCCAAAAAATGGCCCACTGTTAAAGCTGGCTCGTTTTACTTTTCGGTTTACATTTCGTAAACGTGAGTCCCTTCATTTAAGCGATTGCAGATCCGCCACTGTATACAGTACCTTGCCCAAACACTAATTCATTTACATTCAGTGTTTGCGCCAGCTATATGAAAACAGTCACCTAAGTGTTTGTAAATAAAGAAGAGACCAAAAAGATGAAATCCTTCTCTGAGCTGTTCTGCAAACGAAGACAAGTCAGCTAATGTCCATGGGAGAAGTTCAGTGTTGACTGACCTTATGTTCTGGTGGTTAGTATGCTGTTTCCTTAACCAGAAGCCATGTTTTCAATTCCCGACTAGAGGGTTGGAATTTTTCACATTCTCCCTGGAATCTGGATGTGTGTATGTGTGGGGGGAATTCAATGTCTATAATGAAACCAAATACTCGAAAGTATAAATATTACTGTCGATGAATAATTGTTGCAAAGGCAAAGTCGCCGATATGATTTTAGGTGTTAAAGTTGGTAAATAAACTGGAAGAAATACATTACATCACATAATTCGCTATATATTGGTCATAAATCTAGAAATAATCTAAAATTAAGGAAGTGCTCCTGGCTAGGGCATCTGTATAGAATGAAGGATAATCCATTTAAAAAGGTCACTCTCACCAATCCATTATATGCAACCAGAAAATTTGGAAGACTGCACATCAGATGGCTCGATGATGTCGAAAGAGATCTGAGGCAATCAACCTAAGTCATTGGAAGAGTGGCACTGAATAGAGTTGGATGGAGGCGGATCATTGGAGCGGTCTTGACCTGATAAAGCTGTTGAACCGAAGAAGAAGAAGAAGAAGAAGAAGAAGAAGAAGAAGAAGAAGAAGAAGAAGAAGAAAGTGCTCCTAGAAATTAGAAAAATCCGAGGTAGCATTTGTTACGCACATAACTGTTCTTTTTTTGCCATGTTTGAAAACACTAGCTTATAGTCATTTGTATATGCGTTAATACATTGCTCTAATAAAAATGCTCTATGATACATTTTCAAAATATTCGCATCAATTCAGATGTTACAATAAGTGAGCTTACGAAAAGTTAATAAAATAAGTTTTTGTATTATTTCATAGTTAGGAAAATTATTACTTCTTATGCTCTTCAAAATTCTTGGAGCATTATTTTAAAAACATCTTATGCTACATTCACATGACTTTCTGTACACTCTGTCTTTTATTAATGGCTATACAGACTATTCTAACCAAAGCTTATTTTTCTATCTACTCAATTTTAATCCAGATAAATTGTTGCAGAAATACCTATATTACCATTTCGTTATAGATCCAAAGGATCAATGTTTTAGAAGTGGACGATATAGATATTCTGCTCTTAAAATTACATACTTCTTCAATGCCATTGCAAGAAACATATGAATACCAACTGGTCTTTTTAAAAGAAAATCAACTACTGAACAATTCGAATCATTAATAAAAATATGCTGGAAATGCTTTATGCCACAAAAAAGTTCTTTGAGATAAACGAAATGTTTTAGAAAGATTTACATTTCTTTGTGAAGTAACTTCGCTCAATGTTTACCAGCCATAAAAGATTATACAAAGTTCCCTTTGAATAAAGAGGATTTCATTGGCTATGCAGGGAAAATGCAAGTTTTTGTGTATTGTATATTGTTTGTTTTTGTATTTTAAATATGTGGTATTTTAATCAAAAAGTTTGAGCTATTTTTGAGAAATAAACCAAAATCGAAAAATCTTCCCTATGAAGAGTAGTTAAAGGTGTGGGGATTTTATTAAAAATTTTATCTCATATCTTTGGAAGACAGTTTATCTTGATCTCTTTTATAATGACCTTGCTCTTAAACATACATAATAAAAAACAAAAATACAGCTGAATATTAAATTGATGTTTAAGTTCAGAAGTACATATTTTCCAAAGATGCGACACGAAGTTTTTCAACGAAATCCACGACCCCAAACTAACTGCAATATTTTTCCAAAAATGCTGTTTTCCCAAAAACGGCTTTAAAGATTTTCATTAAAACATCACAAGTTTAAGCAACTTTATGACAAATAAAATCTTGAATTTTCTGGCAAAAGCCTTTGTTCTGAATGGCTTTTGCATAAAGCGTAAACTGCAATAAATAGGAAAATCTGACCAAAGAAAGAACACAATTCATCTCAACTAATTTTTTATGGCATTAGCCACTTTCGATATAGTCTTTGTTACTGGCTTTGATTTTCATGGATGTTATATTTTTCTCAAGTCCAAATCGGTATTCCTTTTTCTCTGTCTCTCTTTCTTTTTCGTGTTTATACAAAGCGAACAGGGTTCCAAAGTAATTACATAGCGACCGAATTTAAAAACATTTGACTATAGGCTTTGGTAAGAATAGTGTGTAGAAGAATGAGTGGAGAAAGCCATGTGAATGCAAAATCGGATTCTTTTGGGGAGGGGGGGGGGCGGAATACCCGATAGCTAGGTAGCGAAGAAGAAAACTATTGAAGGGTAGGTCATTAAAAAGAAAGTAAGAAGGATTAAAAAATACTGTTGCACTCATATGACTTTCTCCCTTCTTGTGCAAAACGTCCTTACCAGGGCTTATCCCTGGATCTACTCGATTTTGACATTTCATTCGCTTTGCATTGCCAAGACACACAAAAAATGAATTCCTATTTGAGAATAGTATCAGTATTGAAACATTCAAACAAATGGCAAGGAATATCTCCGAAACGGTTCACTACAAAAAAAAATTCTGGTGTTGCACTCACATGACTTTCTCTACTGTTGTACTAACCATTCTTACGGGCTCTTATTCTTAAATCTCACTTAAGATAAACATTTGTAGAAATTATCTTATTGCTTATTTCCTTGTAGGTGCAAGGGGAATATTAGAATACAGTAGGCTTTGTGGGATAGTCAAATCTATTAAAGCTTTGAGGAGCCATAGCCAGAAAATTCAAGATATACATTTCATTTGTCATAAAAACATCTCAAACATATGGCATTTTAATCAAAATCGTTAGAACCATTTTCTAAAAAATCAAAATTTTCGAAAAATGTTCCATGTAAAGGGTGGGGCTATTTTCTTCAGTCTTCGTGTCGCATCCTTGAAAGATATTAAATTTAAATACCAACTTTGGTTTTTACCCTACTTTTCGTTTTTGAGTTATGCTGTCCACAGACTGACACACACACACACACTCTCTCTCTCTCTCTCTCTCTCTCTGACCTTTTTCTAAATATGCTTTTTTTTTATTTAAGGGCTCTCAAAACATGTATTTCCGGTGAAATATCGACATGGAATTTTTGGGTGTAATACAATACTTCCCCTACTTACCAGTAACAGAAAGTAAAAAAGTATTTTGACAAATTGTGAGCTTTAAAGAGATCTACATTTTTTGTGCAATAAGATTTTGTCTAAGTTTACCACTTATGCAAAAATCTTCCAGAATGAGTACGATTTTTGAGGAGATTCCTAGAAAAACTTAATATATATATATTTCATTTATCGTGAAAATATGTTTAACACACGACATTGTAATCAAATTTTTATAAAACAAAAATTTTCAAATAATGTTCCATGTAAAAGGTAGTCTGTGGTAGGGGCGGGGGATTTTCTTGAAAGTCTTTGTGTTGCATTCTTGAAAGATGCTGAACTTAAATACCAATTTTGGTATTTAACCGATTTTTCGTTTTTGAGTTATACTGTTCACAAACACTCGGACACAATACCTTTTTTATATACAAAGGACCTCAAAACGTACTTTCCACTAAAATCTCGGTATCAAGTTTTTTGGTGGAATGCAATACTTTCTGTGCCTACTATGTACCGGTGGAAAAAATAATAAAAGAGTTCTAGATAATAACTGTAAAACAAATGCACACACAGTGACAAGTGGCCACTCATTAAAGCCCACTGTGACACCAAAATGATGAAGCAGTTACTTACAGAACAGCAGAAGACGGTTTCGCTGACATCGTGTTTCGCGCTGCGCGCACGAGCCAAACCAGTCGCTTCTTGATGACGGTACACTACTTAAAACAGTTGAAAGTGTTTTGGCTCGCTCTTTGGAGCCGGTACTTTATATGAGGCTATCCCCCTCCATACGCCCACGAAATACACCCTCCAGTTCGCACAAGGGGAGGGGAGCAGCTGATTTCAATCCCATTCAAAGGTGTTTGGTTGCGGCACATTTCTGCACGTGACGCACAAGTATCATTGAACCGCAACAACAGCTGGTGCATCGTTTAAAAGATTTGACAAAACAGTCACACGAGTTTCTTTACCCGTTAGCTACCATTTCTGTGTTGCTTAACCACCGGCTCGCACACTATTCCCGGGCTCTTTGTTAGCTTTGCAATTCTATATAGAGATTTCACATAAATACAGTTTTTTAGGTCCCTATCACACCAAAATGTAGAAAATGTGATTTTTTTACATTCACGTAACTTTCTCTGACCATTATATTTTAATTTTATATCTCTTCTACAAACTAGTCTTATAAAATCTTATTTTTCTTTGAAACCAGAGACGTCTTTTGACAATCATTACAAGCGAAACAAAAGACTAATGACTAAGCACTTCAAAATATAAAATATAGGAAAACGCACACAAAAGTGGCGAGTACCTTACAAAATTGTTAAGGTCATTCTATTTAACATAAATTGCGTGTTTTAATGAGATATACATGTTTTTATAGTTAACATTTGTCTAGATATGCACTATCATGCAAAAGTCTTAGACATTGGGATTTTAATAAAAATCGCTAGAGCCAGTTTAGAGAAGGAAAAAGAAGATACCATCTAAAGGTAGTCAGGGATGCGGGGAGGGGGGGGGGGGCTTTTCTTGAAAACCTTCGTCTCCATCTATGGAGGACGCTAAATATAAATAAAGGTTTGGTATTTATCCAATTTTTCTCTTAAAGGAATGCTTTATTTATTCAGGAGTCTCAAAAAGTATATTTCCTATGAAATACCGATATCGAATTTTTTAAAGGAATAAAATACTTCCTCTACTTATAATTGGAAAGTATTAGAAAATGCAAAAAGAAAGAAAAGAGCGTAGCTGTCACAGGAATTTATTTTGTAGGTTGTAAATGGTGCAGAACTATATATTCTAACTTTCAAGTGAGAAGAGAAATGAACTTGTAAAAAGCCATATTACACTGCGCTAAGACCTGTAAAAGTTGCTAGCAATTCTTGAATTTTCTCGTTAATTTTAGGAAGATAAAATAACAGGCAATATCATGAAATCATGTGTGAATCGTCACAAACCTATTGACACACTGTTCAAGACAATTACTTTTAATGCAAAATGCTTGTACTTCACTTGTATTTACTTTTGGATATCCATTAAATCTTTTCAAAGTAATTTCACCTGCCTAAAACATCTTTGATTTTTACACAAACAAAAGCTATCTCAGTCTTTAGTAGTTTGCTGCAGTATTAGGCACAAAACAAAACACCAACGCGATCGCCTATGTTTTTAACCACGGGAAAAACAATGTAAATTTGCTAATAGTATCAGCAGCAAAAAGCAGGACTATTTTCGCAATGGCTATGCTATTTTTTTTAGTATAGTGAAAGAAAAGAAGTGCAACTGCCGGATATCCTGTTTGTAAATTGGATCTGCTCAAAATGGGCTGAATGAACTGGTAAGATGAGTAAAAGAGAGAGAAAAAAGCTGGAAGGAATAAAAAAAAGAAGAAAGAAAGAAAAGAGCAACGCCTACGTCCCTTCTCCCCTACTTGCTCGTGCAGAAATTGCACGATTTCTTCAGCTTTCGCGGCATTCAAGAATATCAAATTCCACATCCTATAAAAAGTTCTCATAGTGTACCTTTTTGTATGATGCTTATAACAAAAAGTGAGGAACTAATATTACTGGAACGCAAATTTTATTTATTTTCAAGGTTTTCAGAAATTTGTCTTAGTCTGTTAAAACACGAGTACAGTAAAAACTTGTTAAAATAACCTTAAATGTTTTAACAATAACAATTTCGACTATTGTAATTACTGTTATACACAAATATGGCGAATCTATATTGAGAAAGTCCCAATTAGCAGTATTAATTCACTTTTAAATCTTCTTTTATTATTTTCTTGGCTTATAACAATTGATGTTTAAGAATATACCAGCATATAGACCCGGTTAAGGTTTTCTCCGGGGTTTTCGCGTATTAGATATGGACCTTTGGCTCATTTTAGTATCAGTTCACCCATTTCATTCCTTCGTTGTCCAATATGAGTTTTAAAGGGCGTTAAAAAACACACGGCGTATAAAATAAAAGATACACTGTTTTCACACAATATAGAAGGCTTGAAATCAATATACAACGAAATAGACCCGCCGATTAGCTTCAAAGATCGGCAAGTTAAACATTTTGGAACAAAGTATCATTTAGTAATAAAGCCAGATTAAAGAAAAGAAAATGCAGTCAATTTCTTTAATTTTTTTAACCCAACTATTGTTCCAAAATAAGTATAGCTTTTAAACAATGCATTTTTACCAACCAAAGTAAACCGGGCTTGTTTTTCCACTATCATTTTTTTTCGTGGCCGGTTAGGTTGTTTTCTAGGATGCTTCGGTCACATTTCAATGGTTTATATAATAAACAATAACATACATAGAAATTATTTTCTGTATGATAGATACAACAGAAATCAGGGAATCTTCTCAAATATAATTAGGAATTTTGGTCAACATCTTCATATCAAATTGTCAAAAACGTTCAAAAAACGTACTATGGTAGTTAAGTTTGCTTTGGTAGTTATCACTCTAGCAGAGATCCCGGCTTCGGTTCCCGGCTGAGGATGGGAGCTTTTCTTTAGCCAGGATCATTCCTATGAAAGTATGAGTGAAAGTGTAAATGTGTTTGTGTGTGAATTTAATATTTATAAAGAAAGTTCAACGTAAACAGACACCAACATTACCCGAATAGTAAATAAGTAACCAACATTAAAAGCACAGCCCTTAATAGGCCAAGGCCTACCGCAGGCCGCTGCATCCTACACCTCTGACCATTACAGGCGTCATGAGTGGGATGTTATGCTGGAGGATGGGACGTGATCAGCGCCCCGGCGGGTTATGAAGTCTTCGCGACCATGGGCCGCTACTTTTCAATTAAGGTCTCTCAGCGGGAGAAAATCCTCACTTTGGTACTGGGAATTGAACTCGGGTCTTCTACTTGTTAAGCAACAACGCTGCCACCACGAGGAGTGAACACCATTGCCAGTTATCAATTATTCCAAAGGTAAAGCCGCCGATAACCTCAGATGTTAAAGATAGCATACAGCTAAATGGAACAAAAACGTAGTTACTTTTAGACAGTATTTTTTAATTTTCCATTTATATATCGCCTTTAATACCTAAAGTCAAATCGGAAGCTTTTTGAGATAATCTTTGGGTTTGCATTATTTTTCCCTATTGCATTAAATTCAAACGCACATACACACTCTTATTCATACTTCCAGACTGTAGGGAGGATGGGAAATAATTCTGGCTAAAAAAACATCCCCCCTCCTCCAGCCGTAATCGAACCCGCGACCTCTGAATTTGAAGTTTAGCGTGTTGATTAGAATTTATTGTACTGTGCGCTACTTCTGAAACACCTGTATTTGTAATGAGTGAAGAAATTAGCGTGAGTCTTGTACGTATGATTTCTTCTGTGATTTACCGTGGAGTTTACAGCGGTTTTGCAATTCCTTTACTGTACTATCCACGTGTTTCATGCTCAGAATGTGACCCAAGAAGCATCAAGAAGTTAAGCTTATGGTGGATTAACTGCAGATGTAGGGTGCAAATGATCCGTCGGATGTAGGGAATTCACCTGGATGCAACATCTAGACACACACAGCTGTTTCGAGATACTCCTTGACCAACAATGATGTGGATGATGCCATCTGTCCGAGCCCCCTTCTCACCAGACAAAGCACCCTTTGGCCTCTCTCATATGGGCATACTCCAGCGTTACGTGAATGGCATGTGCTCCGGATGTTTTGCTTTGCGTGAAGGGACCTCATAGTTGCATCAGGAGGTCTGTCAGCCAGTAGGCTAAGGAACTTGGTTCAGTACTCGAGGAAACTAGTACAAACCTGATCTGTTCGTTACAAATAAGAATTTGTTTATTAGAAAATGAAGGGGGGAAATGCTCAAGAACGATAATGTGGTTAATTCTGCTCTAACTCTGTCATACAATAGTATATTGCGATATAAGGATGATAAGTGATTTTTACTGGACTGAGGAAAGGTATGAAAATACGAAAGGCAGTCGAGTTTTTTTCAGTTTCTGAGGATCAGCAAAAACACTTAACACACGTGTATTGTATATAATTTTTGAGATGTAATTATTAATTTAATATGGCGTATGAATGAAATATGAAATACCAACCTTGAAACATAACATTCATCTTTCCATGGTGTCTTGACGATTGAACTTAATTAGCATAATATATTAGCTACAGCATCTTTCGTATCTCTCTTTACATTTTTCAGGTTTGAGAGAAGTACAGTCTATTTTCCAATTTTCTTTGATTTCAAAATTAACACGCGGCATGATTATTATGGGTAATTATTGCTTTGACCACGGCCTACTCTGTTTATCTCGCGCAACATGGATTAAGATTCAGTGACTCTCTGCATATCTTCGATTGTCATTACAGCGAAAGTTGAATTGATTTCAGACCTTTATTATTTTTAAATTATAACGTATACAGTATAAATAAGAAGAAAATTATTGAGATGGTAAAAATCAACAAATAGATTTGATTTGATATCTGTGTTAATCAGAATATTGTAAAGTTTAAGGGTTTGGCCTAGGTTTTAAAAGTAGGAGGGTAGATTAAGTTGGTAGATGTGAACTTGAGAGAATTCACTTACGTGCAATGTCAACATAACTGGAAAGGCCGTGAAAACGAAGTATCTCCCAAAAAATTACGTTATAGGGCAACTGTGAGGATGTTGTAGTAATGTTTTTATGTTTTAAGTTCGCGTGACGCGACATTACGTAACATACATGAAAAAAATAGAGGCCATTCACATTAGAAGGGAAAAATGTGTAATTTCTTATTAGTAGTCCCGACCAATCCACTTCAGAAATAACACTATGTTACAATAACCGTACCAAAATAGTCAAGTACCTCCAGGAGTATAAGGAATTTATTCAGGTTACCAAAAAGCAAGATTGCTGATGCACATGTAACGGCGACCAACATTACAGCTTGAGGGGGGACGTAGGTGAGAATGTAAGGTTACAAACAATTGGCAATGACGCTTACCCTTTTATAATGCAATGCAACTTGGTATCAGGATTTAAAACATAATTGTTCACATATCTTGAAAATTTGAAACGATTTTTTAATATTAAAATCACTATTGAAAAAACAACAAAATTAAATCATTTATTTCATGCACCTTTTTTAAAAATTCAACCAAACAATCTTAATAAAACGTTGTGATCAAGTTTCTTGTGTACTGGTGATAAATTCTGTGCAAAGCATTTTTATGTAATTAGGTGTTTGTAAAAATATATTTTCAATTGAGCTTTGAAAACATACCTTAAATGCACTGACATGTATAATCAGAAATATTTTTAAAATATCAAAAAATTGCTGAATAGGATTGTTCATTGTACACTTTTAGAGGATACTACCTCTGCAATTTTCGAGAAAACAGCACAGAAGATTTACTTTATTGTAAAATCTGATATTTCTTTGCCTCTACTGACTAAACACATAAACCAGTTTTCTTATCATATTTATAATTTAAGGACACTGGGAGATCGATAGGTTTCGAAAAATAAATTTTGGCTGGCTAAAGTGAATTAGCAATGAATGAGTTAAAGGTGGCCTAATTAAACCGAGCAGTAACTTCTGTGACTCGCATTCGGAAGGTCAGAAGTTCTATTCTTGACACTTTTTTTTGGAGGTATCCCACGGTCGCCAGTCGAATGCTGAGAAGGATTTCCATATTCTCCTAATTTGCTGTCCTTCCATTTCGTTACATTAATCATGTCATCCTTCATTCCGTTAGGTTTCTTTCAGGGTTGGAAGTGTCGAAGGGCGTCGCGGCAGCAGCACGGCAGGGGAACAAATGCGCGTTGTAAATCTCGCCCCCGGATAGGAAGGGGAGCCTACTGGTTTCCGGGCCCCCCATGGGATGCTACAAGCCCGAGGGTGAGGGGATCCGATTTCCGAATACCGCGGCCCCCTTGCGTTGCTTCTAACTGGGAAAATGTAGTGACCCTGCCCTCTGCCCTGTCGAGGCAATGTTCCGGCCGCCCTTCGGATCGATTCGTCTCATCCATCCTCTCCGGGGGTACCTTGTCAGAAGCATAGATACAGAAGATCACCTTTCGTTCGAGGTGCTAAGTCCCCCTCCACAAGTTGTCGTTCAGTCAGACGAATTAAGGTTGTTTTTCTATCAAATTATTTTAGATTTAGTGCTTTTTTATTTAGTCATTTTGTTCTTTAAATATATCCCGGAAAATAAGAATATTTCTTAAAATCTAACCTAAATCAATAACATGTATGAGAATTTTAAAATGAGGGTGTTCGGGTAGTAAAGCGCATCTGGCTGACAGTTAAAATTATACATTATCAAAACTTACCTTTAAGCTACGTCATAGAAGAAGAAAACAGTTGTGAGTTGTAATATCATGAAAGACTGAAGACTGTGTTAACGTCAGTATAAGAGAACTGTGTATTTGTGCAAAAGTTTTTGGAGAAAAATAAAGAAAAAAGTAATTGGACTGGACCTTTATTTTTAAATTAAATATAATTATTTTGTTAATTGCCAGGATCATATCTGCGTCTCAGGTGTGCCGAAAGTTTGTCACGCAGGAGTTATTTTACACGCCAGCACGTCTACTGACATGGGCACAGTTAAACTGGGCCGGATTTAAACCAGCGACCCTGGGATCAGTAGGCCAGCGTCTAACCATCTGAGCCACCTAGACCGACTTTTGTCGTTTTTTATCACAACATTTAAAGCATAGTGTAATTGTGTAACTTAAAATTACGCAATATATACTTCGTTGCATGCAAGATACGAAGACAAAACACAACACTTCAAATCGTAAGTCAGTTTATGGTATTAAATTAGCCCATATAAAGTCCGGCAGTTGGTTTTGATTAGTCTGATAGACCTGTAAAATGAAATGAGAGTAGCGATAGTGAAATGTTGCCGAGGCAACTTGCAATTTTGTTAATCATGGGTGCTTGGCCAGTTAACGTATGCATATTAATTGTGGTATCAGCATATACTGAAAGTAAGTCTGTTGAAACCCTACGTTGATTTCGCCTTGAGTTTAATCTTCAAAGACGATAGGATTGTTTCGAAGAACACAATGGTGAGTTGGTTTTAACACAGCAATGTCCTATGTTTGCGACAGAGGGAAAGTTGAATTTACCTCCTTCCACTTTGTGCGCACTGTGTCACTTGCTCAGACGCGTCGGTCTGGGTGGTAGTTGGTTAGATGCTGACCTACTGACCCCAAGGTCGCGGGTTCAAATCCAGCCCAGACCGATGGTTTTTAGGTGTGCTTAAAACGACAGCTCCGTGTCAATGGATTTATTGACATGTAAAAGAACTGCGGGACAAAATTCCGGCACACCGGCGACGCTGATGTGATCCTAACATTGACAGCGTCGTTAAGGAACAAAATAATTAAAAAATTAATTCGCTCAAACGTGCATTGTGTTGCAGTGGCGGGTTGGTTATATGTACATTGCGTTTGATTTACAAAAGCACTTTGTAATCTTATGCAATAAACATCTGTTCATTAGTGACTGGTACTGCGACAAAGTCAAGCTGTATAGCCTTAGAAGATCCACCAAGTGAGCGTCGATAACATTGTGATACATACTTCTAATACAGTTCAATTTGGAGAAAGTCTGTTCGCAAATATACAGGGTGGAAGGGAAGTCATTACATTACTTCTAATATGTGCTTCATAGAAGTATTATAATTAAAAAAGTAGAATGACATTTTGTTTTTTATCAGCCAGTTTCGAAGAAATAAATGGTTATTTATCCAAATTGTATGCGCAATTCCACAAGAATGTACGAAGATAATAGTTTGTTACTTGTAAGATGCGTAGAGTAACTTATTTCTGACATAGCTTCGGTAGTAATTATGGGACATCACACAGGGTTTCGAAATAATTGATCACTTAAAAGACGTAAAGGAATTCTGCGAGCAGCTCTTTGAGACGTAAAGTACGTCGACAACGTTGCGTTGAGGTTGGTCAGGGAATTGATCTGGTTTGTGCATGTAAATAGATCGGGCGCTTTCACTTTTCATGTAATGTTTTGGGAGCTAACGCTTGTAACTGGCCTATACTCGCACAGGATACACAGGACAAGGCAGGGTATTTGTTTATGTTCTCAAGACGCACTGTTAGGAGTTTATCTACTGAACTAGGGAAAGTGACCACCCACACAATCTGCAGTGTTGCCAGCTTGTTTTCGACAAAACTAAAATATCTCCGTACCAAATGGTCAGAAACAGAAACGTAAGATACAAAATGTGTTCCAAATATCGAGATCTACCACTGGTATAAATTAATGTAATGACTTCCCTTCCACCCGGTATTTGGAGCTATGCTCACTCTTATACACACTATTCTTGCAAATGCTTATTTCCCTATCTACTGCATTTTAATCGACATAAGCATGTTCAGAAAGTATCTTCCTGCTAATTTGCTTGTAGGTGCAAGGGGAACATGGAAATACAAGTAAGCTTTAAGCAATAGTGAAATGTTTTAAGAATTGTGATGCCTTTGAAATTCCGTTCTCTTTGCAAGGCAAACAGATAAATAAACGAGTAATATATTCCTATTTGAGAAAAGTATAAGTATTGGTAAATTCAAACAAACAATAAATATCTCATAAATGGTTCACTTAAAAGAAAAAAGAAGTATTTGGCACAAACTGTGTGTTTTAACGAAATGCACATTTTATATTCAGTAAGAACTTCCATGGAATCGCCTGTTTGTGTCCGTCACTGGATACTGACTGTCTGTTGTGAGTTCTACACGCCACACACAAGAGCTAATTCACCCTCCGAGTGAAGCTAATTACGCAAGCACCTCCAAGAACACAAGGTTGGACATCGCTTCATTCCATAGTAGTGGCGTTGTATTTGCACTTGAGAAAAAAATCCAAAGAGCGAGGTTAGGAGTGGAACCAAATCCATCAAGATGTGCAGTGTCACTTGCTGACATCCTATACTTATTTGGCCGGACAGTTCGTCGGATATTACAAGGGGATATACAACTTTTTCCTTGGAAAATTCAAATTGCTCATGAGGTGAAACCATTAAACTAAGTCCTTTGACTTCATTTTGTAAGATAATTTGGTGCTCCTTACATCAGACAAGGCACGCTTTCACTTAAATGACATCTCAACAACTCCAAAATATGAATTTTATTTACTTAAATTCTTCAAGGAAAGAGTTGGGGATAGAGTCTAAATGAAATAATAGCTACACACAGAAGAAAATGGCAAGATCATGTAAACAGAGTGGATGAAAATCGAACGCCACAAATAATACAAAACTATATATCAATGGGTAGGAGTGTCAGCAGATCGGGAATGAGGTGGTCAGATCGGTTTCCTTGAAGACGGAACAAGCCACAAGGCTTATATGTGATGATGATAATGATGATGATAAACAATTCCAACATTGGAAGCACAAAAATCCTATGGGACAATTTTGCTAACATGTCATATGTTTAAAAAAATTTTAAAACTGGTAGTAACTTGAAAAATCCTCTTCATTTTTGAAGACTTTTGTGTAGTTTTGCATAGGTGGATGCTGGACATCAGTAGCACATATGGAATTTATCTGACATTTCGTCTCTTGAGCGGCGCCGTGGTTAGACCGTTCGCTTATCACCAAGGCGACCCGGGTTCGATCCTAGGGACTCCCATGTGGTATTCGTGGCGGACGAGGCGGCTTCTGGGCTAGTTTTCTCCGGGTTTTCTGGTTTCCCCAGCCACTGATTCCACCAATTGCTCCACCATTACATTTCCATTCATCCATTCCACCTACATTTCATATCATCCTCTTCCTCATTCTCATACCTGGTGCTGGGCTGATCACCCGCTTCCCAGTGTTCATTCTGTCTGGCCCATAGGTTCGTCTGCTCCCCAACAGGCATCTGACTATAGGCACAGGCCTATAATTCCTAGGGGTTGTCAGTTGGAGGGGGGGGGGGGGGTAAGCAGACAAAGGAGAAGAAGAGGGACCTCAAAGCATGCTTCTTGTGAATTGTCTATGTGGAATTTTTGGGTGAAACAGTACTTTTTTAAGGTTTAACGTTCGTCATATCGGACGGTGAATTAAATGGGTGAAATGATGTTCAAATGAGCTCGGAACCATAGACCCTAGAGTTACCTGACATTAATCTTTCAGGATAAGGGAAAATTCCAGATAACTCACTCTAACAGAGATTCGAACTCAGGACCTTTTGAACGTGAGGCAGGCACGCTATCCCCGCACCACAGAAGTGGGTTATTTGTTATAGACAAGCGGCAGAGAAAGTAAAAACTATGGTTACTCTTTATCCCAGGTGCAGATATTACAGTTACAATTGTTTGTTGGATAGAAACGGTGCATGAACTCACGTGACCGCTGTTAATGTCCCAAACTAGTGGTGGCTTTGAACTTGAAAGTGGTCAGACTGACTTTGCTTATGTCAGCAATACGGTGCTTACCAAAAGCTATACTTGCTTAATTATCGTGGCAGTCCTCACGTGCGCTGCAAGGTGCATTGCCGATGTCAAGGTCAGCTTTTAATAGTGTCTGCCAGACAACATAAATTCCCGCTAATGAGACAACTCTCGCCTTTTCTTGTTCTTTTCGGGCATGCCCGGGATTCGAGACGGGATTTCGCTTGCATTTCTGGTGGTGTAAATCTTCCTTGCTATTTTCTGCTCAAGCTGCATTGAAAACGGGGTCAACAGGAAAGAGCATTTGGGAATCCAAAGGACTGGCTGAGGCCAATGCAACAGTCGCTTACGACAAAACCGCTGTATAGAATTTAAATGCGAACTTCCTACCACATCTTTAGTTCTTAATAGCAGTTAAACGTTGTGCGACATTTTATCATTGTTTTGTTTATTTCCTTCCGCTCGTGCGCATCTGTCTGACTGAGAATAGCAATTGATTGATTGATTGATTGATTGATTTGATAGTATTTAACGCCCGTTCTTACGGCATGGGGCACTACAGGTGTTGGACATTGATGGGACTTACCATAAGCATTCAATGTTACAATGAACCATTTTTTAAATTTTAATTTTATGCGAAATATTTGCTGAAATTTTGAAAGCTTAACTGTATATTACTTTGTCTAACGCGTGAAAAAAGTGCGAACTATACACTTCATATTCGATCCAAGAAGTTGGTATTGAAGTTTCACTGACATCCCTCCAAAAAGCATTTTATAAACAAGTCAGTCATTAATGTGTGTGTGTGTGTGTGTGTGTGTGTGTGTGTGTGTGTGTGTGTGTGTGTGTGTGTGTGTGTGTGTGTGTGTGTGTGTGTGTGTGTGTGTGTGTGGTGCATCTGATTAAACAGCACAACTCCAAAAATAAAAAGCTGATAAATTTGGAGTTTATGCCTGAGGCATTCCATACGAAGTTTTTCAAGAAAATGTTCCTCTACATTTAAGCTTTACTTGGATAATAAGTCGTTATTTTTCTTGTTCTCAAAATTGCTTCTGTGAGGTTCTCTGTCGTGCAATTTTATATACCTAATATATATAATATTAGGTCCTATCCTATACCTAACTTACTCTTGCTTATATCAATACCTAGACTTTTTTAAAGGCATATCGGAACTTGAATGAATGAAAAGATGCTCAAATGAGCACGGAAATCCTACAGCTTAGAGCTACCCGATATTCGCCTTCTCGGGATAAGGGAAATCCCTGCACAAAAAGTTCATCCGGATAACTCAATCTAACCAGGATTGCAGCTCGTGACCTCTTGAATGTGAAGGAGGCACACTTTTGCGTGAAAAGCTAGCTAAAATTTCTTTCTGAATGTGTTATGAAATCTTCCAATTTTATCAGCTTGAGTAATGAAAAGTATTTAAAACTATGGCTGACACAAAATTTAATGGCAGGTGGCTCAACACAATATCCAACCAGAGACTTGTCAAGCCCTATGATGTTGTATAGTTAAACACTATGAATTAACGTTGTAAAGCCTGTGATATAAATATAATTTGCGTCCACAAAATGTATTTGTACAACAGGAAAGAGAATAGTAGCGGTCAGCTATCAGCCGCCATTAAACCTCGTTTCTGCCATACTTATTTTTTTAAACAGCAGGATTACCACTTTTAAATGATTGACATTCGATGCTGACGCGGCATTTTATTTTAATTTATATAATATATGTATGTATCGAGGCTAGCAATGGCTCGGCCTCGGCGTAGCTTCAGTCAGAGAACTAGATGACTTTTTCTTACACCTTGGGCGCGGCACTGGATAGATGTTCATTTTTCCTGCTGAATGATTTGCCTTGTATCGTTTTAGATGTGGTTTATTTCTTTTTATTGTTGTTTAACACACAAATATAACACTCAATCACAATTCGAATGCCAAAATGTTCTTTCTTCGTTGTTGATTTAACAAGTCGCAATACTAATGTTATTTATTGCAGCAAGTCCATTTCTGCTTCAATATTGTACTGAAAATTGCAAGGATTTAAATCGAAATTGTACATGGAGCATTTTTATGGAGAAAATGCTGAAATAAGTGAGTTGAGAAAAAACAGGCCTCAAGTTTAAGCTCTATTGAGCTTAAAAATGGGCGATAAAAACAGCAATGTAGCGTGATAGTACAGGTATGAGCATATTACAAATAATGCAATATTTCCTCTAGTTAGGTACCTACGCTTCTTTCCAAGTAAACACGGAGCTCAGCATGGATGCAAAAGCAGTAGGTGAAACTTTTTGCCTGGACCTTTCCGTGAAGACAGGCAGGTCCTTAAAACTAAATGACGTAAGAACAAAAGACAAGGGGCATCCTTGAGGTGGCAGTAGCGACCCTGAAGGATAATGTGGAGCAAATTCGCAGGAAACCAGGCTTGTTTGTGTTGTTACACCCACACGTGCGACTCCTCCTTTGTCTTCTGGGCTGGAGGAGACCGCAAGGTCACACCTGACCTCTGACACACAGACATTCCTGCTTAACCATCGTCTGAGCGCTGCCAGGTCGCTGTCCACATACTGGGTAAATGCTCTTCTTACCGCTGCTTCCTTCATCTAGAGTTCGCATTCTTCAAATACGACCATTAGAACTGGCCACACTGGCAAGTAAGGGAAACATTACGGAAATGGCATTGTAATTTGATATAGAATACTTAATGAAAAAACTGAAGCTATTAACAGTGAAGCAACGTAAATCTATAATCGAGATAAGTTTCACTTATAACTTTATAAGTTATCCCACGAGTGATTATCAATTTATCTAGAAAATTTGACTATCACAAGTTGCATTTATGAAGGCTATTTCACGAATTAAATGGCGGTATAGCCAATGAAATGTTATTTAAATGCTGCATTGTTATTACTAACCTCTTAAAAGAAATACGTAGCATGAATATGTACATCGGCGTCCATTGGTACGGCCTACTAGATTATCATATTGATGCTCCAATTTTTTTAATGTGTTGGCAATGTCAGAAGTTAGAATATCTGTTGTTAATTTATAATTTCGTTCAACACAAAATTTGTCAAACTGATTCCAAACATGTTTCCTGTTGTGTTCTGTGTTCTGAGGTTTCCCTCTTCGAATTATTTCATCTATTTCAGCACCGAAGCTGAAAACGGTGGTTTTGATCTTTGGGTTTCTATTACTTTGAATTATTATATTCAATTCACGCGCGCATCAATAAGATCTTTAACCCCGCGCGCAACAGCCCTTTCTGGGTCAAGGCCTGCCGCCCGGCCTTGGACGCCACGGGCGTCATGAGTGGGGTGCATTGCTGGAGAGTGGGACGTGGTCAACGCCGCGGTCCCTTCCGGCCGGTTACGCGGTCTTCCCAACCAGGAACTACTCAGGGACCTAACGAGGCTGAGTGCATCCCGGACCATCCCTACAACGGCACTGGGAATCGAACCTGGGTCTCCCGCTTGGGAAGCAGCAGCCCCACCACCGCGCTAAAGAGACGACCAAGAGATGAGTATTCTATAAGATGACGAAGGACACTTGGGGAAGGGAGAAATATCTAGATATGACAAATAAAGAGGAGCCAGAAGGTATGCAAGGGTAAGAGCAGGGGTATGGCGACTAAAAGACTTTAGGGTATTCCGCAAGAAAAAAATCCTATATGAGGTGGAAATGAAGATCTTAAACATAAAATATTTAAATTAAAACTGTAATTCGGAGAAAGAAGTACATCAATTAGAAATGGTTTAAGATAGAGATATTGCCATAACCGAAATGTTTTATAAAGACAGTAAAAAGGTACGACAATTTTTAAACAAAGTGAGGTATAAATGCATATGGACAGTAAACAGAGTCAAACAGCAAAATATAGATTAGAATTAAAAATTAATTATACTGTTAGTTATAATAATGAGTGGTAAAGAGCCAGGGCTGAGCACCTGTAATTATATAGCTTAGCATAAATAAATAAACAAACAAATACGGCCATCTTTGAAATGCATAACATTTAAAAAAGGCCCAGATTTGAGCAGCACTGAAAAAAGAGAGAGGGAGACAGAGAGAAGTGTGTCTATTGATTGCAACCCTCATTTACTATATTTTTCATATAGTTAAGATATTGCCAAAATGAAAATTAGCAATAGAATTCGGGGTACAAAATTACTTAAGGACTGAACGACTCGTGCGTTAACTTGAGCAATCTTCATCTTTTCTACCTGCTAAACCTACAGCTATCAGTAAAGGTCGTAAGCAATATGTGCTCTCTGAGCACCAGTTGACCAGCCCTGGACTAAGAAAGACACTGAAAGGACTGAGTCGAGGTTACGAGAAGTAAACAGTTGTGAGGATAGCACAAAAGAATATAGGCTGTGTTACCGTGTAGTTGTGATAAAATTTTAGAAGGAATAATAGAAACGTAACTGGACTCATTTTGTCATTTTGTTACATATCCTTAATTTCCCAGTACTTTCAACCAAATTTAAAACGTTTCAAGAAGCTTTGTTTGTGAAGTAGTTTACAGCAGACAAACAGACGTTAATAAGTGCCTCGCAGTGACCTCCACACTTAAAAATGAGTAAGACGAAGTTCCAAGTATGTTCTAATGACATACTACATTCACTGGCTCAATTAAAAGAAGTAATTATGGATAATTTGTGTTTCCAATAGTCAATTTCCTTTTGAGAACCATCAGCTCCGTGTGGGCCAGCCTGATACAAATCCTACCATTTGATCGAATTAGACAAATATACTGTAGAAAAAGAAAAGGAGGAAAAATAAAGAAGAGGTTTTACAATTGCATGCACGCTAGAGAAAGAGGGAGGGAGGTGCGGAAAGAGGGGGCAGGAAGCTGAACCCATTCTTTTAAAAAGAATGTCAATGAAAATAAAGGAGTGCAGAGTGATTCAAGGTGATTTGCCTTGAACTTAAATATATTCCAAACCTATCGAAGCAAGATTTATACTGTCCAATTCAAACTTTACATTTCAAAGAAACACAAACAAACCATTCTTTATTTTCTTTTAAGATAAATTAGTATGGTGTATACATCGATTACGTATTGTGATTGTGCGGAAATATATACAGTGTGTTCAGAAGGTAGTTGTCTCTTAAAATAAATCTAGCAGCCAAATTAGCAAAGAGAAGAAGTGATATTACAGTTACGTTTACATTTTCTCTTTATTTTTAATTATAATTCGTTTGTAAAATGCAACAATGCTTATATCTACGGCTTACAAAATATTTTATATCCACCAGTAGTTCAAATCTTTTTGGTATAATGCCTGGAATTGAGTGAAAATGGGTTTTGGTCCAACGGAAGGAAAGGGGGGAAAATCGTGCAAGTCAGGAATTAGTACCAACTTCCTCATAGGCCTCTAATTTTTACCACTTCACAAATTTATTTCTGCGCCAGTTTAAATCAGAATATGCAAAAGATATTCCCAGGTACTATACCTATAAAATTCTCTTCTAAATGCATATAAAATAATCTTGTAAACACCACACATAAGGAAGTAGAAAAACCTGTGCAATTTTCAAAACAAAATAACTACTAAATTGAAAAATCTGGAAAATCCATGTAAATTGCAATAGCGTTTGTTTCTTCTGCATATTAAAACGCGCATATATGTTCATAATATTTTTTATAAACTATAAATAAGGACAACATTTGGACCTAACTGTATCATTCATACACTATCCATTTGTATTTTGTTAAATCGAAAACTTTCGTTACTATTAAAAATTATTATTAATATGCTATTCAAAATTAGACCGACAAACTTTTAAACCAGAGTAATGGTTGGTGTCTTTGCGAGAGTACGGCAGAATAGAGAACGCCGATGCACTCTTTGTGTTAATCGCAATGGGCGTGCGTTCCAACATTTGCTTTGAGTGGTAAAGCTGTGATTAACTGTAAACAATGAGATGTTTGCGTTTTGTTTATGTGTTCTATGTTTGTTTCTTGGATTAAGACTGTGTGCCTTAAGATAATTGCAATACCAATTTGAACTGTTGATTTTGCCGTAATACTTAAGCTGGGTGGGAGGCAGTAAACTGTGACATTAACTCGTCTAGCGCTTAAACGAAGCACCGCAGCAAAAAACTTTCCTTAACAAAAAGTGTTTAAAATAATGTTTTCTATCAGCTCCCAATGTTTGTCGGTCTAATTTTATGACTCCTATATATTGCGTCGTAGACCACAAGTTTTCTATCTCAAATTGATTGTCTAAACACCGTCTATTGCCAGTAAAATTCGTGAGGTGCTACTCATTTTCGCCACATACAGTCTGGACCGTCATTTGTTAAGCAGAGCCTCCATTCTGTGGAACAAGCACACGTGCGCTCTTCACTTGTTATCTTACGCCAAATGTATTCACTGATGTCACCGTTAACCTCAACAACGCTAGCTATTCATGGAGGGATCCTCAATGATTCTGGAAGCGGAAGCAGAGAGGATAATGACGCTTGTAAAACACGCTCTTGTGTCGCCTTGGTGAAGTTCAAGGTTATCTTTGTTGTTGTGTGGAGCACCTCCCAAATTTACCTACACCTGCGCAAGCCGACAGCATTCACACGCGCTTGGGCTCACGTAAGAATACGTCATTTTTAAAAATGTGCAGGCCAATTGAGGATTTACTCTCGCCATTATGAGGCGCATCGCTATTATTAGCTATAATTTAAGAACCACTGCTATGATTCACTCCCACTTCTGTTGCTTGGAACATCAAACAACGATTAAATAATAAAGTCCAGATGTGCTATTGAAAATTCAGAACACCCAATCAACTACAGTTCACATTTTACAACTCAATTTACCATGCACAGGCAGTTTTGAAATTAACTCAAATTGCATTTGATTTTAACATGAAAATATCCGTTGGAAAAATAAATGCAGCGGCATTTATTGGAACTTCAATCAATAATAGTCAAGCTGGTGTTAGATAAATTAATTGAGCAGGTTAACACTTTTAAATATTTAGATTGTTCAGTAACACAGAAGAAAAAGTGCGAAATTGACGAAAAAATAAATAAGTTTAATTATTTCTGTGGTATAATACGCAGAACTAGGAAGAAAAGTGAGAAAGGAAACATTGCTTCAATTTTATAAAGTGACAGCAGTTCCAACTTAATTAATTGGCTGTGAATCTTGGGTTTTAACCGAAAAAACGGGAGTAAGGAATAGAAGCAAGTGAGATGAAATTCCTTATGTACGTTGCTGGATATATATATATATATATATATATATATATATATATATATATATATATAATAGCTAAATAAATATATACAAAATTTTGGGGGACCAGGTAGTAACTGTGCAAGAGTGTGAAGATATGGCATTTATACTTAGAAGGTTGCTGAAAGACTGATAAATGAGGACTGAAAATAAATTTAGAAAAACGTTTTATATGTGATGTGGAACGGAAACCAAAGATTTAATTCTGGAAGAACAGAAAGGTTGTGTTAGAGGATGTGAAGAATTTGAGTATTTGGGAGTTAAAATAGATAAAGAAGATAAACAGGAAAATTACATTAACAGAAACAATAAAGATAAAATTATAACATCAACGCTGAATAGTATCCTGTGGATCAGACATATAAGTAGGAAAAATAAATTGCAAATATATAATCCAATAGTGAAAACACATATGGAGTTGAAGCATGGAAATCTAACAAAAATTTAAAATAAAGACTTATGTCGATGGAAATGGATTTTCTAAGATCAGCGAGATGTTCAAAATAAAGAAAAAATAAGAAATAATGTTATAAGAGAAAAGTTTAATAATAAGAGCTCCATATTAGACTATGCAAGATATAAACAGCTGAGTTTGTACGGACATATTAGAAGAACGAATGAAAACAGATTACTGAGAAAGTTTTGGAATAAGTTAGGTATGTGTCACATTTATTAGACTCTCTTAATCCATTCTTGCACAACATACAGGATATCCCCCTCCCCTCCCCCCCCCAAAAAAAAAACACCGACAAAGCTTTGTATGTTGTGCGGGATGGCAAACTGGTCGGTTTTCAAAAAGGAACCCCTTGTCCGGAAATGCACGGTTTGGGCGCTGTAGCGCATATCGAGCTGTGTACATCACAAACGGGCTTCGAACTGTGTACCTTCTACATCATTCCAGAGCCTACATTGCTGAACCTCATGCACATGACCCAATACGTGCGGATGTCTTTGAAGATGTTCAGTCGCTCTGTGGACTCGAACAATAAGGTCCTCCGCTGACGTTACAGCAGTACAATACAGCATACTCTACATACATTCCTAAGGAAGTTAGATCTGGCGATCGTGCTGGCCGTCGAAGTGGTCCAGCTCTACCAATCTATCTATTTGGATATGCAACTTATAGTTATATGCCAGTTCCCAGAGAGCGGGCGACAAGGATGGAAGATTTGACCATCTTTGTCACACCGAAACCGCCTTGCGCGTAAAACTCGCAACGCCAGGAGAGTAACATCATTGTATTGGCTAGACCCATGTTCATTCTTGTTTTGTAGCTACTCTAACACGTATATGTTTTGCTAAAACTAATTATTCATTGATGACAAAATTACGTTTTCCTTACAGGACTAGAGGACATTGATGACAATTCGCCAGTTGAATGGGGTAATGAGGAAAACATGGATCTGCTAGATGCATCTCAATATCAGCTAAAGGTCGGCATCTTCCAAAGGATGTAGCAGACAAAGGAATCACTGGTTTAGCGAAAAACAGCGTGCACTAAGTTTGGAACATAGGAATTTAACAAAGAAATCTCTGAACATAAAAGAGATAGCAAACAAACGCAGGGAGTATTTCAACATCAGCAACTACTTAGTAGTAATCATCAAACAACAAAGGAAAATGAAAACGAGATGGAATCACAAAGAGTTAGGAAAATGTAGTGATAGTTATTGCCTTGCGCCAAAATTGCTGAAGAACAAAGACTGAATTTTTTTCAAACGTTCTGGAATACTCCATCCTGGGGTGAAAAGACCATTTGCTGTACGATTAGAATACTTCTAATAATCAGGTATTACGAGGATTTAATTCAATTTGTGGAATTATATAAGAATCAAATTCAATATCTAGAAGTATTGGTGAATACAAGAAACACGATCCGAAAACTAAAACACTAAGAGAAAACTGAAGAACGTGAGAAAAAAGACAGAGGTCATGACATACAGCTGGGAAAAGCAATTGGAGAACGCTTGCGAGTGTGCCGCAAGTTGTTCGTTAATACTATTGTAATAGGAGAAGACTGATTCAAGAGATGTATATACTAAGAAGGAAGTAGAATTTCTAAAACAAGATGGGGATAGTTTGACGTATACAGCAAAGCTTGACCGATTCAAAACCAGGCAGGAAGCTGAAGAAACCAATGGACAAAGAAAACATCAAGAAATGGCTTGATCTTTTCCCCAAGGTTCCAAGGCATTACTGTAGAAAGTCTTCAAGAGTTTATGTATAAACAAGCATGTACTGATGTGAACAAAATCAATGGAATGCAAACTATAAGACTACTTTCATGGAGGGTTTAGGGAAGTAAAACATTGCGATTTATAAGCCTAGAAAAGGCTTATCTACATGCTGTAGATACGAACTTGGGCATAAACAAAACGCTACACGTATTGCGAAAGTTCAAGGCTAAAGAACTGAAAGACATTTATAAAAATGAAGTCTCTAATGAAAACGTGAAGATAATAATGGACTTGCAAGGTGTTCTGTTTTGTCTCAACATCTAAGCTTTAAATTATTTTGTCTGTCAATTGCCAGGATGAAATCACCGTCGGCGGTGTGCGGGGATTTCGTCCAGAAGGAGTTCTTTTACATGCCAGTGAATCTACTGAGATGAAGCTGTCGCTTTTAAGCACACTGGGCCAGATTTGAATCCGCGACCTGGGATCAGCAGGTCAGTGTTTAACCAACTGAGCCATCCAGACCAACTCTTGCATCTAAGGCATACTATAAACAGAAGCTGCAAGTGCACAATTTTACTATTTATAACCTCCACAATGGTAAAATAACACTGTACTTGGCAGGAAGTCCTTATAGCAGTACCTATTCCATCTCATCAAACGTTAAAAGAAATTCACAGTATTATTCAGATTTATGTGAAGCACTTGTTTCGGCCGATATGACCCTTTATAAGGTAAACGACCCCAAATCCAAAAGGTTTCTACCAGATATACCGATATAAACATTCCTGATGAATTAACTCTTCGGAAATATCATCCCCCGAAGTACTGTGATGAAACATTAAAATACATTAAGCCAGTATGTAAAAATAAGATCTGGGTGAGCATTGACGAAACTAGCGATTCTGCTAGCGTTAGAAAAGTGGGAAATATTGTAGTAGGTGTGTTGGAAAATTATAAAAAAAGTTCCAAACGACACTTCTTGCCAGCTTCTAAACAACTGTCAGATACAAATTTCGTGTTAATTGCTAAGCTGTTCAATGAAGTTTTGCACATCTTAAGACCAAATGATGTGAAGTACGACAGTGTTTTGTTTTTCATAACCGATGATATGAAGAAGGCTGGTGAAGCCCTTTGTATCACAAAAGCTTGTGAATAAAGACTACACCTTTCATAACTCACGGGTAAATCCGTAATCCGTGTATGTTATCCTAAAATGATTCATGTGATATGCATGATACATGCTCTACACAGACTGTATGACAAAATCCGAACTCTTTATCCGGGAGTGGACCAGTTAGTGTCAAACTGGATTTTTTTTTTTTTTTTTTTTTGTAAAATCACCAACTAGACACGATCTTTTCAAAGAAAGAAATCCTGATCTCCACTGCCTCCTAAACCCATAACCACGCGTTGGAGCACTTGGCTAAGTGCAGTAGTGTATTACGCAGGCAATTTTGAGGCATTTGTAGTAAGTGAACTGGGTCCTGACGATGCTTTTTCAATTGATATTCAAAAATTAGTAAACGACAGCAATTTAAAATGTGACCTAGTTTTCAAATTTGCCAATTTCGGATTTTTGTCTCATTCTATAACGAAACTAGACACTTCGGGAGATTTATTGAGTAATGCAATTAAAGAAATAAAGTGCGTTGCAAGAGAACTGGACGCTCTTTCCAATCCGAAAGCCGGAGTTTTAAAGAAAAAAGTTAAGGATTTGTTTGACAAAACACAGGTTACAAAACCCTTAGCGAAGTAGTACTAGTTGGAAGGCCAAGCAACAAATAAAGTTGATGGTGTGGACATTAGTGATATGCCCCGTATCAAATATACGAGGTTAACATCGTGCGACGTGGAACGATCGTTTTCTCAATATAAGGCATTATTTCCGACAACAGACATTGATTTCTTATGGAAACTTTGGAGAAGACGTTAGTGGTTCACTGCAATTCCAATCAGTGCTCCACATCTGATGATTAGTAGAAATTGGTGAGTTTACTTGTTTATGTTATGTTAGAAGTTGGTGTAATTTAAATATTTTTGCATTTTTACTAAACATTTTATAAATTTTTGTCACATAAAAATAAATATTTTAAAGTTTTTAGTACATAAAAATCTGGGCCCTGGTAATAACTTATTATTTCACTGACTTGGCTGCCATAAAACAAGTTTATGAATGCAAAATTAAACCACTTAGGACTACAAATATATGGAATTCATTTTCCATTAGCCATTTCCGTTGTAAAAGAAAGGATAAGGGGGGAAAACCCTTGCAAAATGTACGTCATTTTCTCTACCGAGAATCGAAAGGAACCTTTATTACAGGGAATCCATCTCTAATTAACCTAAACTAGCGGTGATGGTAGGTTGCTGAAAAGGAGGTCATAACCGCATGTGAAACCTGTTGTTATTTGAATACCAATAATTTAAAAAGCTACTATTTTATTTATAGGTTCTAACCATCGGCTTTACCACCATGGAACTTAATTTCGCACTCCAGGTGCAGATCGGTAAGTACAGGTTTTGATCCTTGGTCTCTGCATATGGATACTTCCGGGATAGGGAATTAGAAAGCCAGCTGACAGAGCCTCTGTTATTTCTTGGATCTTGATTTTCATACACAGAAAATACTGTCATTGTGACAGATCCCACTCCTGACACCAGTGTGACAATATGACAAGTCCAGTTACCTAGCCACTTCATTTCTCACCTAAATTGAATCACAAAAACACATCCTCTGCGGGGTCGAGGGTATTGCTCCGGCCAGAATAACCTGGCTAATAGATCCAGGTGTAAGAAATATTAAGTATTAAACAATCCTTTTGTAAAAATTGCATTTTCTCAGCAAATTGCATGTTTTAACGAACTGAATTATAAAAATTTTCAGTGAGAAAAGGCTTATTCATGGAGGTTTCAATGTACGTTTCATTTGGCATCCTAATACAAACAATACAAATCGCAAGTCATATTTCAGAACATAAAAACAACGTTGTTTCATTGTAAAGGGTAGTTGGAGTGGAGAATCTTCTTGAAAATATTCACTTAGGATTCTTAAACAGATTTGAATGGCAAGAAAGGATAACAGAAATCTCACAAAAAACGAGAACCACAGCGACTTGCCATTGAGAAAAGTATGGTATTTAAAAATTCAAACTAATAACAGAAAATATTTTGGAAATGGTTAACTCCAAAGAAAATTGTTGTTTTACTTAACTTGCGTACTTTAACATCTACATTTTATACCCAGTAACATATTTCATCTCTTACGATTTAACAATTATATAAAATTCTTTTAGAATGAAGAGTACTTCAAGGCAATTTCCAGAGAGCTCAGGATTTTCAAATGTCATAAAATGTGTTGACCATTTTTACAAAATAAAACATAAAGAGTTTAAATACTAAGTTTAGTATTACACCACACTGGGGGAGGGGGGACTTGTAGACCGTCCCCTATTCGAAAGACTAAGATTTATATAGAGCATCCTTTTTCCCCGCCATGCAACGCCGAGACTCCCGCCGACACTTACAACCCTGGAACAGCCACGCAGAATAAAAGGTGAACAAAAATGGAGGGTCAGAAAATTTTGTGGATGTAATTAACCTTTCCAGTATTTGCCAGCGATCCGAGGAAACCCCCTAAAAACCATGGGTCAAAAAGGTCGGACGCGGGGATTGAATCCACGACCTCCCAAATTCAAGTGCGTCTATGCCAACTCGCTCAATAACTTTGTTTTTTAACAAACTTTTCATTTTTGAGTTATGCTTTTCACAGACACACAAAGAAATCATTGAAATTTTTTTCTTTACGTACTGGTTCTGTGAAATTTCAGTACCATTTTTTTTTCTTACCTAATAGAGATAATTACGAGAGTGGATCGTAAAGTAAGACACAACGTTTTTCTACCCTGGTATTGCGTTTGGGCTGAAGTTTCGCCAGTAATATAAGTTGGAGTTTTGACTACAGATGCTATTGGTTTTTCAAGTGCACCTCTAGCGAGAGAAGTGTGAACTATGAACAAATATGGCGTGTATGTTAGTATCGTCAACTTGTGAAGAGCAGCGAAGTACGTTGTGATTTTTGTGGCCTAGAGGCCTAACCTGAGTGAAATTCACAGGGACGACAGTATGGACCATAACAATGTTTCGATGTGATGTTATTCTCCAAAGATGGCTATAATAACCTTTGTGATTTGCCACGTTCCGGATGACCAGTAACAGCTAGAATTCCACAGCCATTTAGGCAGCAATTTTGAAACTTAACAACAACCTTGCACCATTGGACTTTCATTTGTTTAGTCCCTGAAGAAATTCCTAGTCAGTCAACGCTTTGTGACAGATGCAGGAGTAAATTCAGCAGTCCACAGATGGTTACACTCCAACCAAACCGTCTTCTATGAACAACGTAAATGAAATTGGAATAACTACGGGAGAAATGTGTTGAGAAAGTTGGTAACTATATAGAAAAGTAGTTAAAGATGTCAGTTCATTTGTGCATTCTTTTTTTACCTATAAACATTTTTTCTAAAAAAATATTGTGTGTTTCTTTCTGGTCCGTCCTCGCAGTAGAGAATATTTAGATTTAAAAGACCTCAAAGCATGCATTTCTGTTGAAATCTTAATATAGGTTTTTTGGGGTGAAATCCAGTACTTCACTTATCTACCGTTGATAAATTTACAAAAAGAAAGCGGCTCTAAATACTAGTAGATATTATATATGGGGTGACAAACAAAGGACGAAGCATACGCTCTAGAAGAGAATTTCCACGATGGTACACGCTGCAGACCATTAAGACCCAGTGATACGGAGTTTGCATACATATTCCTAACTGAAAGTGGTCTTGACAAGAATCCTTTAAATAGTTCCTCAACTAACGTCTTGTAAATCCATTACAAGACATGGTTCCCAAATCAGAACAGCTGCACCGTTTAACGAGGGTCAGACGTACTTCAGTTGACTTCAATCATCTGCGACGTACAAACAGGCAGACAATCTGCACTGTCTCTCTTTAGGCAATTGCTAGCAATGTTACATTACTAAAACAACCCTGAGATTTGTAGGGCACAGAATAAAAATCTGAGTCACATTTACATGAATTATTCACGCTCTATCATTTATTAGTGGCTATACAAACTATTCTTATGAAAGCTTATTTTCCTGTCTAGTTCATTCTGAGACAAACCTTAAAATACAAGTACTATCCCCACGTTTCGCTGTAGATAC
Source organism: Tenodera sinensis (assembly GCA_030765045.1). NCBI lineage: Eukaryota > Metazoa > Arthropoda > Insecta > Mantodea > Mantidae > Tenodera > Tenodera sinensis. Next base: position 56,075,918 of record CM060970.1, read on the forward strand.
AAAGAGAATATCGACAGTTAAAGGAAAGAATACTCCGTGTGCACCAGAGGGCTGTCTCTGTGCAGTTCCAATAGTGGGATGGGCCTTCGAATTGTTAGGGACTTCTGCGCGCCTCTGTGGCCTGTCTCCCTGCTTCCTGTATTCACTTGTGGTTCCTCACCTTTGTCGCAGGTGTCCACCTTTGTTGTATACATACCTACCCATTACGCTACCCTATATTTTACGGCTTACAAATTTACAAAGGTATACAAAATCTATTCAGAATAAAGAAGATTTAATAGGTTATTTCCAGAAAATACAAGATATACTTTGCATATATTGTGTTTGTAATGTAAATAACTTAAATATATGATATTTTAATTAAAAAATCTCATGTGTTGCACTCACATGACTTTCTCTACTCTTGTACTAACCATTCTTACAAACTCTTATACCTATATCTTCTTCATGTTAAGTTGAGATAAACATTTGTACAACTTATCTTATTGCTTATTTCCTTGTAGCTACAAGGGGAATGTTAGAACACAGTAGGCTTAGTGCGATAGTAAAATGTTTTAAAGCTCTGAGATTCTGTTGTCTTTGCACACTTAACATATAAAAAAATGAACAACTATGATCCATTTCACGAAAGTTGTAAGTTTTCTGAAACTCACACACATAACAAGGAATATCTCCGAAATGGTTAATCCTACAAGAAAATTTATATAGACATAAATTGTGTATTTTAGCAATATCTACATTTCTTGTATTGTATGATTTGGTCTATCTCTAACGGTTTACCAGTTATGCAAAAGTCGTCCAGAGTAAATATGACTACAGGGGCTATGGCCAGAAAATTCAAGATATACATTTCATTTGTCATAAAAATATCTCAAACATATGACATTTTAATCAAAATCATTAGAGCCATTTTCAAGAAAATCAAAATTTTCGAAAAATTTTCCATGTAAAGGGTAGTTCAGGGTGGGGCTATTTTCTTCAAGATCTTCGTGACGTATCCTTGAAAGACATTAAACTTAAATACCAACATTGGTTTTTAACCGACTCTTCTGGTAAGTAGAAGTATTGTGTTCCACCCAAAAATTCGATGTCGAGATTTCACCGGAAATATATGTTTTGAGATCCCCTGAATAAAAAAAGGCATTTTTAGAAAAAGGTCCGTGCGCATGTGTGTGTCAGTCTGTGTGTCTGTCAGTCTGTCTATCTGTGGACAGTATAACTCAAAAACGAGAAGTCGCTGAAAAACCAAAGTTGGTACCTTGTACTTTAAACTACCTCACACCTGGAACATTTTTCGAAAATTTTGATTTTCTTGAAAATGGCTCTAACGATTATGATTAAAATGTCATAAGTTTGAGATATTTTTATGACAAATAAAATGTATATCTTGAATTTTCTGGCTATAGCCCCTGTAGTCATATTTACTCTGGACGACTTCTGCACAACTGGTACACCGTTAGAGATAGACCAAATCATACAATTCAAGAAATGTAGATCTTGCTAAAATACACAATTTATGTCTATACTATATATTTTCTTGTAGGGTGAACCATTTCGGAGATATTCCTTGTTATATGTGTGAGTTTCGGAAAATTTACAACTTTCGTGAAATGGATCATAGTTGTTCATTTTTTTATATGTTAAGTGTGCAAAGACAACAGAATCTCAAAGCTTTAAAACATTTGACTATCGCACAAAGCCTACTGTATTCTAATATTCCCCTTACACCTACAAGGAAATTAGCAATAAGATAATTTGTACAAATGTTTATTTTAACTAACACAAAGAAGATATAGGGATATGAGATTGTAAGAATGGTTAGTACAAGAGTAGAGAAAGTCATGTGACTGCAACACATCAGGTTTTTAAGTTATGCTGCCCAACACTGACTGCAGACACACACACACATACACGTGGACCTTTTTCTAAAAATGCTTTTTTGGGGAGTAGAGAAAGTAAAAATGAGAGACTCTGCCCCCTTTCTTATCTGATTTCCTTCTCGGCCGTAATTCCCATGTAAATCGACTGCTCCAGGGATGCCGAATGTACCTAGTAATTATATGCCAATTATCAAATACAGTTATGCAAGTTCATACATAGATGAAAAATTCCACAAAGAGCATCTCCGTTTTAGCTCTTTAAAGAAATTGGCAATTTTACTTGTGAATCCCTGATTTGTATCTATACTGTTACCGTGACAGTGAAAAATACCAATAAAATGACACTACATTTTTTCTTATTACACACACCTGCTACCCAAAAATATTTTAAAAACACTTGAGGAGAAGTTTCTGATGGAAAGACATTCTCGTAAAATTTTATCTCCATTCAAACCCGTTTTTCTGGTTTCGGCTCTTGTGAAATGAAAATGCTTTGATTTGAACACTTTCCAGCAATTCTGAAATTGCGACTCAAATATGCTACGAAATATACTAAAATTGGCCTATGCAGCATTGTACAATTATTTTTGCAGTTAATTAGTTTTTCATTCTCGCATGGTGAGGATATTAACGGAACTTACGCGTGAAATATTGGCCTTAATTTGATCATATTTTAAGCCTGAACTTAAACGAACACTTCTAGTCATAATATAGTGATGTTTATAAGGATTGCTACGGATTTTTAAGGATACCTGACGTTATGAAACGAGGGTGTAGTGAATATAATGGAAGCTTTCCTTTGTGTAATTTCTTGTTTCAAGGTCTTAAAGTTATTTTCAGATTCTCCTCGATCTCTGGTGTTGTGTGTTGTAGTGTTTAACGCCCGCTTTTACTACTACGGCACCGCAGGCGGTGACACTGATGATACATGGAATGAAGATGGAGCACCAGTGGAATGAGATGGCGGGGGAAACCGGAGCACCCGGAGAAAACCCGCCCTGACGCCGCTTCGTCCACCACGAATACCATATGCGGTTCCCTGGGATTGAACCCGGGTCGCCTAGGTGGTAGGCGAACGGTCTAACCACTTGGCCACGGCGCCGTCGGCAATATATTCGTGTATATTAAAATACAAAATGACGTAATTTCCATTTCCATACTCAATGACCTATCCTTTACCATTCGAAAAAATTAAATAAATTTAAGCTATAAAAATATAACAGGTTTTCAATTTTCTAAAACCTATACTAAGCAGGCACAAAGTTTAACGACGGGTGGCAAGTGGTCACCACAATATCCAATCAGAGGCTTGTACGCCTTGCGGTGTTGTATAGTTAAAAACGCTGTGAAATCACGCTCTAAAGCCGGTGATATAAATGTCATTTCCATCCAACAAAATTTATTTGCTCAAGAGAATAATCTGATCATGTAGTGGTCAGCTATCACCACCATTAAATTTTGTGTCTGGCATAGTTACATTCACGACTCACCAGTTCACATATTACTGTAATAGATTTTCCACATCACCTTTTCTATGCAATCATTATGACATGGGATTACTCACTGATAATGTAAACTACATGTTAAGATTGTATTTAACTCGTTTAAGACAAAGTAGTGGCTTTAAGAAAATAACCAATAAATGTGGGTGGTTGAATCCAAATAAATGCCGAGAGAAGCTAAGAAATGACGTAAGCAACACAACTAGAGGTGATTCACAAGGACCACTCGCATCCCAAGCCCTTCAATTAGTCTCGCAACATCCCTACGAAAATCTCGAGTGTGTATATTTATTGGTGTGACTTAACATGCCAACAAAGATGGCCATGAACTCATTGGTCTGTATTTTCCACAACGGAAGTCTAATAGGTATTACGTCATTGCTGTGATCTAACCAGACAAGACCTACTTTGTGGTCAATCAACTTCACGGATCTTCGACATTCGTTGGCTGGTTCACTTTTAGATATCAAGTGTGTAAGATTTCCGGTATACAGAACTCCTTCAGCTCACTGGGAAACTCTTACGGGATTTGATACCGCAGATATATTTTAAAACATATTAGATAAAGAAAAAATCTGAGGTGTTGCACTCACATGACTTTCTCTACTCTTGTACTAACCATTCTTACAAACTCTTATTCCTATATCTTCTTTGTGTTAGTTAAAATAAACATTTGTACAAATTATCTTATTGCTTATTTCCTTGTAGGTGCAAGGGGAATATTAGAATACAGTAGGCTTTGTGCGATAGTCAAATCTTTTAAAGTTTTGAGATTCTGTTGTCTTTGCACACTTAACATATAAAAAAATGAACAACGATGATCCATTTCACGAAAGTTGTAAGTTTTCCGAAACTCACACACATAACAAGGAATATCTCCGAAATGGTTCACCCTACAAGAAAATTTATTGAGACATAAATTGCATATTTTAGCAAGATCTACATTTCTTTTATAGTATGATTTGGTCTATCTCTGACGGTTTACGAGTTATGCAAGTCATCCAGAGTAAATACGACTACAGGGGCTATAGCCAGAAAATTCAAGATATGCATTTCATTTGTCATAAAAATATCTCAAACAGATGACATTTTAATCAAAATCGTTAGAGCCATTTTCAAAAAAATAAAAATTTTCGAAAGATTTTCCATGTAAAGGGTAGTTTAGGGCGGGGCTATTTTCTTTAAAATCTTCGTGTCGCATCCTTGAAAGACATTAAACTTAAATACCAACTTTGGTTTTTAACCGACTTTTCGTTTTTGAGTTATGCTATCCTCAGGCTGACACACAGACACACACAGTGTGACACACAGACACACACACGGACCTTTTTCTAAAAATGCTTTTTTTTGGATTCTGGGGGCCCCAAAACATATATTTCCGGTGAAATGTCGACATCGAATTTTTGGGTGGAATAGAATACTTCCCCTACTTACCAGTAGAGAAAGTAAAAAATAATATAATTTTGAAACGCCATGTAATTTCCAATTAAGTTGTTAATACATAGATATAACTAATCTGACAGAAGTGTAAGTGGTAATTTATGATTTTATGAATAATTGACACTAACGTATACGATGAGCCTACCTTAAAGACAAAAAAAAAAAAAAAAAAAAAAAAGAATATACTTCAGTTTTGTCTGGCTATCTGCGAACATACCTCATTTTCCAACGATGGACACGAAGATTTCCAAGAAAAACCTTCACCCCAAACTAAACTTTACATGGAAACATTTTCGTTGTCTTCTCAAAATGACTGTAAGCATTTTATTTAAAATACCACATGCTTAAGATATTTGTATATGACAAAAACTAATATATCAACCATCTTGAATTTTCTGGCAGTAGCGCGTGAAGATCTGTTCATTTTGAATGTATTTTTTGTAACTAGTAAATGTAGGATATAGATAAAATCTTACTACACAAAAGATGTAGATTTGGTTAAAGGATACAATTTACATCAAATAATTTTTGGCGTTAATCATTTCCCAAATATTTCAAGTATTGACTTGAATATACAAATGCTTATACTTCTTTAAGCTGATAAGTAGTTATTCATTTTTTTTCTTGTGGTCATGTAAAGAAATGGAATTTCAAAACCATCATTTAGCCACCCGCTTTTTGAAAATCTGACTCACTACCTGCAGCAAATATGTAATGAAAGCTTATCTCAATTAGCTAGTCGAGTAGGGAAGGTAACTTTCTTTTTCTTTTGTTTACCTGATTACCCTCCCCTTAAGTAGTTCTTACACCCCTTAGGAGTTACAGGCCAATGCCTAGGGTCAGACGCCTGTCGGGGAGTGCAGGAACCTATGGACTGGACAGAGTGAAGACCTGAAAGCGGGTGGTCAGCCCAGCACCAGGTATGATAGTGAGGAAGAGGGTGATATGAAATTCAGGCGAAATGGATGATTGGAAAGGTGATAATGGAGCAATTGGTGGAATGAGTGGCGGGAGAAACCGGAAAACCCGGTGAAAATTCGCCCATACGCCGATTCGTCCACCATGAATACCACATGCGGGTCCCTGGGATCAAAACCGGGCCGCCTAGGTGGTAGGCGAACGCTCTAACCCTTCGGACACGGCGTCGCCCTGAAAGTAACTTACTTCTTCAGATATTCTTTAAAATAAACCATAAGCCTAAGTGGCACCAAAAATCTAAGATCTTGCTTACTACCCAGATTTTCTTTTAAATTATCTTACTGCTTATTTTCTTGTAGATGCAAGGGGAATATTAGAATACAGTAGACTTTGTGGATCCCGTTCTTTTTGCAGCTTAACATATATTAAAAAATTAACAATGATGTTCCCTTTCACCAATTAAGTTTTCCGAAACTGACACACATAACAAGGAATATCTCCGAAATGGTTCACTCCACAAAAAATTGATTTACCTAGACATAAATTGTGTGTTTTAGGGAGATCTACATTTTTTGTATAGTAAGATTTTGTCTATCTGTTACGGTTTGCGAGTTACTCAAAAGTCATCCAAACTGAACAGGACTACATAGGCTATAGCCAGAAAATTCAAAATATTCTTTTCATTTGTCATATCTCAAACATGTGGCATTTTAATCAATATCGTTAGCCATTTTCAAGAAAATCAGGGCAGACACTACAGTGGCTGCCATAAAACTTCTCGTTTCCAATTATGAGTCACATAAAATACTGTACAATTTTATTCAAAACTTAAAAGATTATAAAAACAGAAACAAAAGACTAGGAATATGTAAAATCATAGCAAAAGCCATTGGTGAAAGTACATGAAGGGTGTATAGCTAACGATGTCAGGAAGGAATTAAATGGATTGAGAAGCTAATTTTTACGAGAAAACACGGTTTTTCTTTGATTTCTTGTTTAGCATTCATTCAATATATATGTTTGCACTTACAGTTACAGCACAAACTTTTAACTGTTAGACATCCATTTTAAAACTGTGATAACACATGTGACTAAAGGTTTGATATAGTGTAATATAATTTACATTTTTAAATGTGGTCAGGTCATATGATTTCACAAATGTGATAGTGAAATATACGTCTAAGATCATTTTGCTACAGCAGGAGTCAAAAACCCATAGAGTAGTACATTTCCAAGGGTTAGTTTTAGACTAAATCAATAGAAATAAAACATTTGTTACAGGAAGACGACTAGACAACTAAGTTCATCTGGATTACGTTGTAAATAGAAACATCGTTGTGACACAACTTCGCAGTTAAAGTGAGGTTAAATAAGTGATTACATGTTAACTAGTGTATGCATTCTGACAGTTTAACTAAAACATTGAGTAGTTGCATGCTGACGGACCAGTTTTAGACGTTTCCTTTTTCTACCAGTTTATCTTGGTACTGAATCCGAGTTGAAAGAAACTGGAAATAGATCAGCAAAGCTAAATAAGGCATTTTGATGCTCCCGGAAGCATATGGGGAGTATTACTGTCCGGCTGGAAGTCCAATAATTGCCCCACAAAGAGAGAGCTGTTTTCAAGTGCGTGGTAGGAATACCGGATATGTTCCGAGCATCTGCAACATGCTTTTTATACTCCAGATAACAGCTTCTTCAGATGTCCGCCGAACCGTTCTTGTATGCACGTTTATCCTCTGCAGTTCCGGTAACGCAAATGTCTAACATGCTACGAATGTGACACTGTTAGTAGACAAGTGGTTAGGGATATGAGCAAGGGGAATTATCGAGTGGTATAACTCCACAGTAAAGAGCGAGATTAGCATTCGGGAGGACTCGGGTTCGACTTCCGTCTGGACCATTCTTTTTTTCTTTTTCTTGCTTTTGCCTCTCATACTATGAATTTCTTTTCATCTGTTTCATGTCATACCCTTTAGCTTCTAGGACTAGGCGACGGCATTTGGTGCGTTGCAGCGGAACGGTGGAGTATGGGCTTTGTAGACATCTCTCCCTAGCACTTTCCTGCCCGGAGCTCCTTCCTAGGAGTGGCACATTTTATTCTGGTACCCCCAGATTGAAGATGGCTAAAGCGAGATCCTGGCGGTGTCATGCTGGAATCATTTAGACTTTGCTAGCGCGCATCGTCGTCCGGATCTGATCACCCTGCGAGTCTCCCCTTCATCTCTTCCTACCAGGGATCACGTTAGAATCAAAAGGGCCTACTATAGCCTACTTGTGCTGTGCTGCAATATCTAAAAGTCCGTCTGGCTAATCTTAATCCATAATTATTACAACAATACAGGAATTCTCTGGGAAGAAAAGTGAGAAAGGAAACTGTTTAAATATTATAAAGTGATGGTAGTTCCAACTTTATTATATGGCTTTGAGTCTTCGGTTTTAACAAAAAATCTGGAGAAACAAATAGAAGCAAGTGAGATGAAATTCCTTAAATACATTGCTGGGTATATATTGTTAGGTAAGAACAATAAATGAGAAACTGGAAAAGAACTAAAAATAGACAGTGTTATGCAGTAGATACCTAAAAGGATACCAACAAAATTGGAAAGACTTTACAAATAACGTCAGCTACACGTATTACAAAAGCAGTCATGAACTATAGTCCAATAGGAAGACCAGTAAAACCATGGCGAGAAGAATTTGATGGAGGCGTAATGGTCCGAAAGACAATATCAATGTGAGAGGGAGTGAGTGAGACATGGTGATGTCTCGATAGGGACACGGCGAGTTAGTAAAGAGTGTAAAATGAAAGAGAAAAATCTGTAATTTGGACAATGTGGTAACTCAAAATCCAGAACAAGAAGTTCCTGAACGTATGGAATGTTTTCTCAAAATGCTGCACCTAAATCAAATGTGTTGCTTTCTTATCGAACTATACGTGACATATCTTATCTTTATGGTAGCACAGAGCAAATGGCTTTACAAGTAAACTAAGAAAACAGAAATTTGTTATCTCTCTGGGAAACGTAGCATATACACAATGGGCGTTTCACTCTGGGCTGTAGTTCAGCTTCTTTCATTGTGATCTCAATTACTGACAATCCTCTACGATGATTCTCTCTCATATAACAACTGCCTTTCACTGATTATCTAAGTTATTACTAGACCTACATATGTAATTTAATGGAAAATATTTTTAAAGAAGCCGAACATCCTCTTGCGAAATAGGAAGTACCGTTAGGGACCCTCTCCTATGCTTTGTGAGGACTCCTGGACTGACCGCCCTCTGTCTCCTCTCACCCCACCCCTCTCTCCCGGGGTACCGTCTTGTGTGGCACACGTACAAACTACAATAAGGAAAACGTCACTGCACCTCATCTACGTACATTATTTATCACCATACGAAACCTTGACCATATCATTGGTTGCTTTAGTCTACGGTGAGTCACTAAATAAACTAAATAACCGTAACCCACAACTAAAAAATGGTGTGGAAACGAAATACATGCTTACGCATTCGATCGTATTGCTTAAAAAAGAGAAAGAGTGCATTAAGAGTGAAGTAAGTGCATTCAGTTTGTAGTACAGATCTCTATCATGATTGGTAGTCATACTTTATAGGTTACTGCAAGACCGGCGTTTGAAGTGGTTAAAATATAAAGGGGAACGCTTGATGAGCACCCAGGTTAGTGAAATGTATAATATGTATGGGTGGGAACATTTTCAGAGGGTGAAAATTAAAGCTTGAATAGTAGGTGTATGTTAAAATATATAGCCAAGTAGAACTTTATAAGAAAAAATAAAATAGAACTGTATTTTAAGGGCAATATCAATGCCTGTTGCTCCATAGAAGCAAAAATAAATAAATAATATTTTACCTTTAATTCAAACTACTGGTTAATTTACCTTTATTAACTTTACTAACTTATATACAATTTTATTCCCATAATATGTATGTCATATTCGTGTAAACCATATACATAAATATATTTATCTGTAGTTTCTAAACGTGATTAATCAATTACAACATAAACGTAATTTATTTAATCGTAGATATCTTTATTCTCACAATTAATGTATCACATACAAATAAATCATAAACCACTACTTACAAACATATATGTTATATTCCTCTAATTCTACTTAATATTGCTGTTTCCACTCAATTTCAATTACCAGTCAGTTCTAAGATTTTATATAATAAAAGTTTTCCTCGCCAGCATGGATACATATTGTGTGTGTGTGTGTGTGTGTGTGTGTGTGTGTGTGTGTGTGTGTGTGTGTGTGTTCGTGTGTGTGAACCGTTTTCAGAAAAAGCAAAGGCATCAACCTCCCCTCTTTTCCCCCTTATTGTTGTGTTATCAGGCCACCACGCTCTGCGATAGGTAAGCTGAAGAACACGCCTCAAAAGACCCCAAGAAACAACACAAAATCCGCCGAAGGTTATCTTTGGCGTCCTTTGTACAAAAGGCTACCTGGCAGAGGTACCGAAGTCCCTATCCGTAGTACTTATCTTACCGTGCCTTAAGTCGTAAGTAAATTTTAATAAAGCAAAGTAAAGACGACAAGATTTAAATGGTAAAACTCAGCTAACAAATATAACAACAATAAAACTATACACGTATCAGTACTTGAAAGTTTAAATACATTTTATTAATGTTTATGGTAAAAATAAAAACGTCCCCCACTATTAGTAGGGGTGCAGAACTGAAGGGTGGCACTACTTTTCAATCAAGTAGCTCCTCAATTGGCCCCTCAGGGACCTAACGAGGCTGAGTGCACCGCACCAGCACCAGGGCTCTCAGCGGGAGAAAATCTCCGAGCGATACAGGGAATCAAACCCGGGTCACCTGCTAGGTAAGCAACAAAGTTGGAAAAGCTAAAGGTAGCAAACAGTATGTGATAAAAGAGGCAAGAGAATTCCTAGTGTCCAAGATCTGTAACTTGGAAGAGATACTAAAGCCAAACAGTCGAAGGAACAAAGAGTAAGCAAACAAGTAAACAATTTCTTTCCACATCTTGCATTTCCGTCAACTGTTCTCCAAACTTAGGTACACATTTCCTAAGAGATGGTTAAGTGGTAACTTTTGTATCTCCCATTCAAGAGGTCACAAGTACAGATTCAAATCCCGTATGCCGACCAATCTTTTTCCCTCAATTACCAGGTAAATACTAGACTGAATCCTCAGTACCTATAACCACAAGTTCCACCTACAAAGCAAAAGAAATAGGAACAAAAATAGATGTACTGAAAGGCGACTATGTAACTAAGGCCATCTTACTGGCATACATAGACTCACGTGAACAACCTGTACAGGAACTGATCACTGAACTAACGCAACGTTAAATAATAAAAGGGCACCTATGCAAAACAAATTTAAGGAGCGCTCGCGACTTAGTACTTCGACCTTTTGAACATCTTTTGTGCCTATGCCCCTAATGGGGAGTCCGTAGGGAGGTGTGAGGTGAGGAGATACGAGTGACCGAGCCTGAGGAGAGAGACAGCAGAGGGCAGGTACCTAACAACAGATTTGAACAAAGGATCTGTATAACGCTTCTCAATGTAAACAGTTTACAAATAATATAATAGTAATTGAATATGTGCTGTTCATCTTAACGAAGTTTTGTAAATAACACATTTTCTTACACACATCCTGCTTATAACTTTGTTAACTATTTCTTTTCATAAAACTGCATAATAAGGAAGCTATCTGGTTCATTTTTATTGTACGCCCCTTTGGGTCAACTAACTAAGATACCCCATGACATATTTTCTAAGTGGTGACTTAAAATATATTGTACACAAAGTTTTATAACAATAAGACTGGCCATGTTTTGGTGAAAGCTTCTATACAAATACGAACAACAACAACAACAACAACAATAATAATAATAATAATAATAATAATAATAATAATAATAATAATAATAATAATAATAATAATAATAATAATAATAATAATAATAATAATAATAATAATAATAATAATAATAATAATAATAATAATAATAATCATAATAATAATAATCATAATAATATGATAATGATAATGATAACGATAGCGATAAGGATAAGGATAAGGATAATGATAATGATAATAATGAATGGAGTTTATGGCTTCAGGGTGTCCAAATATGGAATACTAGTTCAATCCCTGATCTACTATTTTCATTATAGAGCTTTAATTTAAAAAAAAACATAAATATTAGTTGAATGAACAACAAATGGAGTTCGCAAAGGAAGATCGCGCTGTGAAGGATATTTCTTGATGAAGTTACTGACAGAAAAACACAGTTTAATATGAAACATATCTATCTTACATAGACTTCGCAAAGCATTTGATAGGGTATACAGAAACACATTATTACATTGCAGAAGAAAGTTTCAACAACCAATCATTCAAAATGCATTTAACATCTACAGGAATAATTTTATTGTGTTGCAGTTAATGTTGACGGTAACATAGAATAGGTAAATATAAACAGTGCAAGACAAGGTTGAGGAATTTCTCCATTGCTCTTTTATCATCTTCATCAACCATATGATTAAAAATTAGAAAAAACTTCCTCATGAGTATGTAACTTTGCATAGAAGAAAATCTTCAGATGATATATTACAGTAGATGCATTAATTCTGGATACTTTGAATACTGTTGGATAGTAATTATAATAACTTTTGAATTTAATTGAAATTTAGCTGTTTATTGATTTCAAAGTTACGAGAAAACCAGACAAACATTTCTTAATGGTCAACTTCTCAAGAAGTATACAAATTAAACTAGAATTTTACGTTAATCATTCGTTTTAAAAAAGTATAAATTGTAGTTTGGTACATCGTCATATGGATTAGATATTGTAACAGTTTTGTGTCAATATTTTGTTGGATATCCTTAGTGCCGGGATTCATCATGGCATTGAGTCCACCAAACATTGAAGATGTTCAGTTGTCATCACTGTAAACCACGACTGGAAGATGGCCTCTAGCCATCTAGCCTACAGAGATTCCGACGTGACACCAGACTTTCAGCCTTGACTACAAGCTTTCAATTGGCTGAGATCAAGACTGCTCCCTGGCCAAGGAAGGGCAGTAATACAATGATCCCTGAACCATTTCTGATTGATTCGAGTGGCTTGACACTTGGCGCCGTCCTGCTGAAAGATGTTCAACGTTATCCCCGCCGCCCAAATCACGAATAGGAGGCAGCTGTTTTAACTCAAGACCTATTGTGGGTATTTTTTGGCATTAATGTTGCCTCCCAACACTGATACCATACTTTCTCATACCATGACGATAACAGCGCCGGGGTGACATCCTCAACTATTCGGGAACACACGAACCTGATGTCATTACTAGAGATGCTGATTTTGGTTTCGTCGTTTCAAATGACTGCACCTCAGTCTTCTTTCACTCACTCCTTGCGTGCTAAAACCCACTCCATACGCTTTTCCTCTGCTCTTGGTTGAGATAAAGCTTCTTTCTTGAGTTCCCTGCTCGCAGACTATTTTCATTTGGTATTATAACAGCACAAACACTTAAGCATTGAAACATGTGGTTTTATAGTGTCAAACTAGGTACAGCACGGACTTCGCGCCGGCACAGAGGAAGGAAAATGAAAGGGGACACACAACCGGTTAGAAACAGCGCAGCGGAAAGTAAGCAATTTTCCGTAATATGGCCACCCGTCCAAATGAGGATTACATTATAAGCGCATGAGGCACCTTCTTTTTTTTCTTTTTTTTTTTTGTTTTTCAGTGTTAAATGTTTCACTTGTATTTTAACATTTATCAGCACCTCAGAAAAATCAGTTTCCAAAACAAGATTTAAAAAAGAAACATTAAGTCGTACGGAGAGGACAATGAGAGTTGAGGGCGATTGAGGAGTGAGAGAGAAAGGAAACTGAGAAAGTAGGAGAGTGAGGATAGAAGGGAGAAACATTGAAAGGGAGAGAAGTATTTCCGCATCTAACCCAATACTGCAAGTAGAACTGTGGTTCTAAGTATAATATTTATACTGCCTATTTAGTGCGTGGAATCTAAAAATATCAAATTTAACTACCCTTAATCTTGTAACAATTACAACAAAATGTGAAGTCCACAAAGTAGGATCTTTTAACTTACAAGAGTTTAGGCTAGTAATGCAAAGGTTGGCATGTAAAATGAAAAAATTTAGCAATTTGTCTATAAAGACTATTCTTAATTTTGTATTCTTTCCAAGCAAATTTGAAACACATCTGTAAACTTCCTTCAAACTCCTTCACACGTGTATAAAGTGCTCTCCAACTTTATTATGTGCTCGGGCACATTTAACTCATGCCTAAGGAGGCGCGGGTGCCATCACAACCACCGTTAGACCAAATACCCTTCTTTGGCATTGGTTAGGGAAGTAATGAATACAGTTTTAGGTGTACAAAAACATACTTCATAAGTGTGTCCTGAGAATGTATTCGGAAGAAAATAGTTTTGTTCTGAAATTTGAATTAGTATTAGAAATCGTCGGAATAAACATTTGCTTATGAAGGACATTAGAAAAATACATCACGAGCGCCCGTTGAAGAACACTGGTGCATAACATTTCAACATCGTACATCAAATATACTGTCTATTCACCAGGTTAGGGGAATGAAGGGCAGGGGAGGGACATTCCACGAGTGTAATTTGAGTTTTGTAAACTTCCGCGCAAACGTTGCTCTGCTGGTCACGTTGTCACACTATCTCCAATATTATTCGCACTATGTTTATTCTCTACTAATTTCTCTTAATTTCAGTTGTAAAATCGTAAGAGTCACAAGTTTTATGTCGGAAGTAATGAAAAAAGTACATAGTGTACAAATCCCCGCCTAGGAGTGCTGTGAAATCTACTATGATGTTTTGTTTGCAGACCAGAGAGGTTCAGAGGGACCTTTCTATACGTAAAACAAATATTTATAGAATGATTTAATCGAACAAACCTGAAGAGACTCTTAAAACGGACACACTTTTGGTTTTATTGGGCCACACTGTTGTTTACTTGCCCCCATAAATGAGTGACCTCTACGGCCCAGAAGTTCATGCCCTAAAAAGCTATGAAATATGCACTAAAAACTTGAAAATATGCCATTAAATATACATTTAATATATATATATATATATAATTCAAATAGTTATGTTCTGAAAACCCTGAAAATATGCTCTTATAATATAATTTATGTTCATGTTCTTTACTGTAAACAAAGAGAGTTAAAATTAAAATTAAACTTATTGTTGAGACGTAGAAACTTCTGATTCACTGTCCAAAAGAGCAACGAATTGCAGTTCACGTGACTGCAGTTCACGTGATGGAGGCTTTCAAACTTAAAGGAACGCCTGTTATCTCTGTAGATAGATTTATATCTTGAGAAACTCGTCTCTACATCACAGAATGATACTGGCGCACACTTAAGCGATGCTAAATGGTTCGCAGTAGAAGCCCATTCATGTGAGTTAATTATAGTGTTCTCATTTACAATGTGTGCAATTTTACGTATCTGTTCATTTCCAGGATTTTTTGATATTACACTCTTCACTTTGTTCTTTAGGATTTCCCCTACACTACCGGAAACAATTTAAGGTGGGTGTTCTTTCCTGAAGTACTTTGAGTGCTTCCTTTAAAACTAGGCATATTGTTTCTAAGGAGGTAATAGCTTAGGTAGCCCTGGAAAGTACGCAGACAAAAAAAGTTCAGTTCCTGTTTGTTAATGGCACCAACTATTAAATTTGTAATAAATCTACCTTCAGAATCTGTTGCTTCATACGGGTAACCCCAATAAATTCATTTTCCAGCTTATCTCGAATTCTTGATACAAAAGTGTTTCGTAATGTGCTTTCGTCAGATACATGTGTGGTACATTTATGAAGAAAGTTTCTTAAATTAGGAGTAGTAAGTTTCCAAAGCGGTATATCTGTTGCTAAAAGTGCTCCACATAAGTCGGAAGAAAATTGATCTAGTTTGTTTCCTAAACACTGTCCCAATTGCTTTTGCTTAAGCTCATTTTTGTTTCTTGTTTTATGACACAAATACAAGTATTATATTTTTATCAGAAAAACCAAAATATGCATTTATATGCAGCATTAAGTTGGGTTTAATAACCTTATAAACAGATGATTCGTGTACGTAAGTTATCAGAATTGTAATTATAACAAAGGAAAAAATATGTAAATGCATGACCCTAGCGATCTCAATCCCTTAGAATTAGCTTGGACCAAGTTAAAATGAATACTTAAAGAAAGGTAACAGGTGACTTATTCTTACAGGAATTGCTCGATATAATGCTTGAGGATATATAACTTAAGACCGAAACAGACCAGCAGTGATTTTTGAAAAAAATATTGAAAAGGCAGAAAATGATCAGTGGAAAAAAAAACGTAGTTGAAAACACCGTTTACGTTTTATAAGCTAAACATAAACTGAAAATGACATTTAAATTTAGCTATTTTGAGCGAGTTTGTTGCCTTAATCTAGCGTGAATGCATATTCCAAGGTTGGCAACATTATCATAAACGCGATTAGAAGCACAACTCCTGCTTCAGATATCTCTGTTTATCTGTAATTGTTTACTGACGTACTGGCTGGATGCATTCCTGCCAGGGGCCATGAGCTGGTGAACAAACTGTGCATAGCTTCGTGAATAGTTTCATACGAGCAGACACAATAAGGGGCGCTGATAACCAATCACAATAAGAACGCAACTAACAAAACCGTTCTAAATGTCTTGCCAAAGAAACGCGTTTCCTCATTTATTCAGTAAAATAACTTTGCCAGTGATTTAACTGTCTTAGAAGACGTTCGTTCTTGTCGAACAACCAGCTGCCTTTTTTTTTTTTTTTCCCCCATGACAAAATGAAAGCTTATCGGATACAATCAAAAGTCCTGCCGGTCGAAAATAGAACAAAAGCCTAATGGATTCGAATACGGCTGCGACCTTGATACGTGACCTGTTTAATTTACTATGCTTAACTACAAGCATTTCCGGATACCCTCACAAAAACTTGTTCTCTTATGCACGATTACATTATTTCGGCTACACGGTAACAACAGACACACTTGTTGCAGAGGAATAATTTGGTGATCGAGCACGGGAAACAAGTTTTCTTTTGTTTGCTTGGTAGCAGTGCATTGTTCTGTGTTTCAACTGTTCAAGCAGATAGGATTCCCATTTTATTTTCAGACTATAAGTACCTGTAGCTCTAGCTGTATTATTGCATTATCTACGTAGATTAATCTGTGTGTGTGCGTGTGTGTTTGTGTGTGTGCAACGTGCATACCGTCTGATGTTTTAAAAAAGGTAATAAAGCACTTTTAAGGGTATTGCAAGGTATGCAAGGGTACTCAAGGTATGACTTAGAAACTGTCATGGAATCGGCAGTTTGCGTCCGTCACTGGATACTGACTGTCTTGTGTTTCTACACGTCACAGGCAAGAACTGATTCACCTTCCGACTGAAAGAGTAGAGTGAGAAATAGCAGATAATTATGTAAGCATCTCCAAAGAGACAAGGTTGGACATCGCAGGCATAATTGAAGGAAAGTTCGGCATCTTCCAAGGATGCTATATCAGGACTTTCAAGAATATCCCGCATTCTGAAAAGCCATTAATTGTAATATGTTTCAGTGGTTTTTATTTTCCTAAAACAACTTCAAGAATTTTGATTAATATAATACATACATTTAAGACTTAGCTGTGTAATAAAATTAGTCCAACAATTTCTTGGAAATAGCCTGTGAAGTTTTCTTCATTCTGAATATATTTTGCATAACTTACAAATTAGTGGAGCTAGGAAAGCTCCTATTGGTCTCTCTTTCTCTCTCTCTCTTTCTCTCTCTCTCTCTCTCTCTCTCTCTCTCTCTCTCTCTCTCTCTCTCTCTTCATCCTCTCTATGTATCCAGATATCATTAAGGTTTGAAAATCTGGTAAGGAAATGCCTTCTCTAGAGAGTTTATTAAAATTAAAGCGAAATTAATAGGTTTAACACCGCAAAAGAACGCTTTCTTCTCTATACTTGCAAGCAATGGCCGCGTGCTGTTTCTCGTGGCAACGTTTAAGTTAAGAAATGGACATTTTGTACAACTCCTAAAATAATCGACTTGTCAAATTTTGTAAATAACATAATTTGCCATATGATTATAAATGTTAGCTTGTCACATTAAAAATACTACATAAGTGAGTTATTTTCATTCATTTTTTTTTTTTTTTTTTTTTTTTTTTTTTTTTTTTTTTTTTTTTTTTTTTTTTTCCTGCCTCATGTGAATCTCTCCATAACAAAGATAAGTATGCTAGTAAAGTTCCTTAGTTTACATCAGATAGCCCAACTGACCTAGCTGTCGACGGGCCCTTAAACTCTACTCACACACCACACTTTACATCAGATATGGACATTCTTGTGGGGGCGTGTCACCGTGTTCCAAGCGACTTCCATACCCCCCTTCTCGTTTGCTGTTTTCAACACGCAAACACTCTGGTAATCCAATGATGGAACGCCGATGTACGAAATTACGAAATACATTCCACAAGAGTTGGTCGCACATTTAGAGATAAATGAGATCTTTCATATTTTATAGCACACTTCCCACAATGAAGTGTGGGAACTGTATATCAGAATAAATCTGTTTACGTACCATACAAATAACTTTTCAATAAACTGACCATTTAATAACAACGAAGGCTTCTGCTTTAATAAATGCATTGTTTAATTCATATTTTCTGCAAAATGGTACAAAAACATGGGATAGTATATGTATATTTACTGTAAAAGTTGAAAACATTACTATTTGTGCAGTTTTCTTACAGATTTACAGGCCATATTATATTAATTTCTTCAATTTCACAAAAAGTGTGAAATATTTTGAGTATCAAACCTTTATTGTACGAATAGCACCTTTTTACTTTCTCTTCTGATAAGTAGATATAGAGGAAGTATTGTATTCCATCCAAAAATTCGATGTCAAGATTTCACCGGAAATATATGTTTTGAGGCCCCCTGAATAAAAAAAAAGCATTTTTAGAAAAAGCTCCGTGTGTGTCTGTGTGTCTGTGGACAGTATAACTCAA
This sequence comes from Tenodera sinensis, assembly GCA_030765045.1. NCBI lineage: Eukaryota > Metazoa > Arthropoda > Insecta > Mantodea > Mantidae > Tenodera > Tenodera sinensis. Next base: position 56,094,721 of record CM060970.1, read on the forward strand.
AAACGAAAAGTCGGTTAAAAACCGAAGTTGGTATTTAAGTTTAATGCCTTTCAAGGATGCGACACGACGATTTTGAAGAAAATGGCCCCACCCTAAACTATCCTTTACATAGAACATTTTTCGAAAAATCTGATGTGTTGCACTCACATGACTTTCTCTACTCTTGTACTAACCATTCTAACAAACTCTTATTCCTATATCTCCATGTTAAAGATAAACATTTGTACAAATTATCTTATTGCTTATTTCCTTGTAGGTGCGAGGGAGATATTAGAATACAGAAGGCTTTGTGCGAGTCAAATCTTTTTTACCTTTGAGATTCCGTTCTCTTTGCACGATTAACATATAAAAAATGAACAACGTTGTTGCATTTCGCTTTAGTTCTAAGTTTTCCGAAACTCACACACATAAAAGGAATATCTCCGAAATGGCTCACCCTACAAGAAAATCTATTGAGACATAAATTGTGTATTTTGCCAAGATCTACATTTATTGTACAGTATGATTTGGTCTATCTCTAACGGTTTACCAGTTACGCAAAAGTCGTCCAGAGTAAATACGACTACAGGGGCTATAGCCAGAAAATTCAAGATATACATTTCATTTGTCATAAAAATATCTCAAACATATGGCATTTTAGTCAAAATCGTTAGAGCCATTTTCAAGAGAATCAAAATTTTCGAAAAATTTTCCATGTAAAGGGTAGTTTAGGGTGGGGCTATTTTCTTCAAAATCTTCGTGTCACATCCTTGAACGACATTAAACTTAAATACCAACTTTGGTTTTTAACCTACTTTTCGTTTTTGAGTTATGCTGTCCACAGACACAGACTAACACACAGACACACACACGGACCTTTTTCTAAAAATGCTTTTTTTGATTCAGGGGGTCTCAAAACATAATTTCCGATGAAATCTCGGCATCGAATTTTTGGGTGGAATACAATACTTCCTTCCCCTACTTACCAGTAGAGAAAGTAAAAATAGGCATTTCTAGCGTTTCAAAAAATGGCGTTAGACCACTGCTCCGATAGAGGGATAAGGTACGTTAGGTTACAGTACTCCTCCAAACCCAGGTGACACACGACTCGCCCATACCCGATTTACACGAACACAAATCTCATTTCTCCAACTCTTGAACAGTCGTAATTGTCTTTCACAATGTTAGCGGGAGTAAGGCTCTTTCAACGCAATATGAGGCATATGTATATTTCCATCAGTATTACAATAATTGGAGATCTGCTAACACAAATAAGCTTTGTTTACAATTGCAAGCAACAAGCTAGCCACCGGCAGTGTGAGTGTTTTCATGGCGAATAATTAATGAGTTGTTAGTGGCTAAAGGAGGCTCCACAAATGAAAAAACATGTTACTGCTCAGAGGATTGTTATGTAATACAATAGTTAATTTAAATAACAATTATATTTATTTAATATATTAACTAACCAGAGTTGGAAAACAGTTTTTATCACATTAGTGATCAATTATACTTGATCCCTTAGTATGATTTTGTTATTTAATTTACTGATTGCGCGTCTTTAACTAAATGATGTTACTCCTGGACGGAATCTCTTAAAATTTAACTAGTAAACTATTCTTTATAGTATTTAAAACAAATAAGTTGTAATTTTCACATACTATTTTAAAGTTACTTTATCAGTTACTTTATCATGGAATGTTCATCAAAATACTATTATTTTTTATTATTATTATTTTAAATTAATCTGTTTAGCTATAAGCTTAAAATTATACTCTGTATATCACAACAATAGGAATTATAGGTATTATCTCACCTATAGGTACATGGCAGAAGCTGTATGTCTCACACCTGACATTTTTGATGCAGAATTGTGCAACATGAATTGGCAACCGTGTGAAAAAAGAATCCATTCTTCTCAAAGAATTCAAATACCAACAAAGTGCAAATTTTGCGAATCCATTGTTCTACAGAAATCTTTCCATGCAGACTTTTGTTACAGTTTCGACATGGTGTTACCAGAACAATTGCTTTTCTTAGTTGTGAAAGTGTTTTAAAAATGAATAACGCTTTAAGTAAGCCATTTTGTATTCTTTACGAAATAAACAACATAGATCTATGGTAATACCAACAAATTTGTACTATGCAAAACAATATAATTGTAGTTTGAAACTCAAATCGACTTCAGCTCCCCATGGGACTATAGTGAGTGAGTGGTTGCAACGTTGATCTTGTATTCTAGCTCTAAAGTTATGTATAATATATAAATTTATGCATATTTGTATACTGTGTTAGTTAATACTTCAAACTCAACAAACTAGCGCAAGTAGGAGGTTTATGTTTAACGTGAAACATTAATCAATAATACAAGTTTTGAAGTCTGTATAAAGTAGAGAACAATCGTATACGTATGTCTTGCTGTGTGTGAAGTATTGGGTAAATACCAAATTTTATATTTAAGTTGAGAATCCCCCAACAATATGACTGAGGATTTTCTCTAAAAATCTCCTCACACCAAACTATCTTCACCAGAAAATGTATGAATAACCTATAAAGTCCTTATCATTCTGAATTAGCCTTGCATGCTTTTATAAAGTGACAAACCATAAGAGAAAAAAGTGACAAAACTTTAATACTCGAAACATGTAATTTAGGTTAAAATTTTGTTATTGCATTAGCCATTTCCGAGATATTCAGTCTTAGTTTGCATTGTCCAATACTTATACATTTGTTTGAAGTGCTAAGCAACCATTCGGTTGTTTCTCTTAATATCATGCAAAGAGTGGAATTTAAAACTCAACTTTTAGTCAGCCACTTTTTAAAATATTTGACTATCATTTCATCTCCCTATATTCCTCTTATAACTATAGCTAAATTTAATATGAAACATTTTTGCATCGCTTAGTTAAGTAAATAGAAACTTAAACTTTTGCAAGAACTGTTTGTAGGAAGGATATAAAAATTATATTGAGTAAATAAAATGTTGAAAACGTAACGTCAGAATTTTTTTATATAGGCTATTAAGAAATCACAAACTGCGATAAATCGACTAGTGATTAATAATATGACAAATAGATAAAAATATATAACTGCAACTACAACCGACAATAATCACCAATAATTACGTTGAAAGTAAAACTGCTGCACTTATGGAATTTAGGTCACACTCAACTGCAAGTGAAAACATTGGGAGAAAGTGCACCGTGAAAGCGAAATCAAGCTTGGAGTTTTGCTTGCAAGAGAAATAAAACCATATTGTGCAGGCATGAAGCAACTCGCCAAACGCAGCAACTATCAAGTTGAGATATGTGTATGTACGTATATTTGAAGAAAATTCGTTGATGTTTAAACTTTAGTTAAAATTCGCTCAAAATCAAGGTTTAAATTCTTATACCTACATACCATATCATTACACCATATCTCGATTATTAAGAAGAAACTTTTGTACCAATGTTTTAGAAGAGTGAGTAGAGAAAGTCACGTGAATAGAACACCTTTACGTTCGTTTATGATACTATCCCAAAGCTAATTTAGGTCACATACATAAAATGACAATAGGAGAGATTTGCAGGTGGTTCGACACCGAAGCTGTGCTTATTGTACCTATGCCTCTAAGAGGGCACCCCGGGAGGAAGGATGAAGTGAGAGGAGACACCGGGCGGCCAGATCAGATAGCGGCACCAACATTGACAGAGGTTCCTAAGGTTTATCAAGTTTGTGGACTCCTCGAGGTCTTCGTTTCCACCCAGGGGGAACCCGGCTTGGTCCTACGCACCCATATGCCTCCCCCCCTCCCCCCCACTCAGATACCCCGGACGAGGGACGGAGGGAGTTCCTTGGTGCATATCATCCCTGTCAAGCTGTACCTAACGCCACTTGCGGTCCTAAAAGAGCCAACGGGATGAAGGGTGAATGAAATTATTAATGAAATGTAGTGGATGGACTGGAAATTCGGGCAATGGCTTACCGACCCAGGGAAACCCCGAAAAAACCGGGTCAGGAGCGTGAAACCATCTCACTCTGTATCCAAGAAGAACATTATCCGTGTACAACGAGAGTCGAAATAACTACCCCGGAGTCATGAACTTGATAGTTTATATTACCGTATTAATATCAGTTTCATGAACCTCTACTCCCGTTCCTAAATATTCCACAGCGAAAACGTGATAGTAAACTCACAATGGTGTCAAATACTTCATCATTCTTATTTAAGGAAACACACGACACTGGTAGTAAATCTGCACGTTATCTTAGCGTGCACTGATTCGAGTGCGCATGTCACGTTCGCCTAACGGTGCACACTTATCACAGGTGGTTTTACTCTCGGCATGACTGAAAACCTCTTAAAATACAAACATATATTCTCCAAAAAAGTATTCTTAAAGGAAATTTAAATTACAGCAGCAGTTTGCTCATAGTGGGAATTTTTGCAACATAAAGTTTAAAATGTTAGGATTAATATTGCTTGAATGAATGGATAGATGAGTGTATTTATTTAAATAAACCGTAATGCGATGTATTAGGCCCTATTGTGATAAACAAAGCACAATTTTGGCCTTTGTTTATCTGATTATTCTCCCCTTATGGAGGACTTACAAGCCAGTGCCTGCCAGTGTCAGGTGCCTGTCGGGGAGCAAACGAACCTATGCACCGGACAGAGTGAAGACCTGGAATCGGGTGGTCAGCCCAGCAACAGGTATAACAGTGAGGAATATGGTATGAAATGGGGCGAAATGGAATGGAATGGTGAAGATTAAGGAGTTGGTGGAATGAGTGGTTGGGGAAAATCGGAGAAAATCCGCACCCCTTCATCCACCACGAATACCACATGCGGGTTCCTGGGATCGAATTCCGGTCACCTTGGTGATAAGCGGTATAGCCGCTTGGCCACAGCGCCGTCCAACAAGTAGCTCCTCAGACCTAACGAGGCTGAGTGCAACCCGTGCCAGACCTCCCAGAGGGGATCAAATACCCATGCTGGTACCGGGGATCGAAACTGGGTCCTCCGCACCAGAGGTAAGCGCGCTACCAACTGCGCTACGAAGGCTGTCCTGCTTCATATACACACTACTGTTTATGTCCTATATCTCTTCTGAAAAATATTCTTAACAATAAACTTGAAGGATAGTAAACTTAAGTACCAACTCTCTTTCAAGAGTGGCGCTGTAGTTTATTACCTTCACAACTTTTTTGAGTCATGCTGTTCAGACACACAAATGCGCGCGCGCGGGAGGGCCTTTTTCTAAATATGTTTTTTTTTTTTTTTTTTATTCAGGGGGTCTCAAAACATATTTCCGGTGAAATCTTGAGATCGAATGTTTTGATCGAATACAATACTTCCTCGACCTAAATTACGCAGTAGAGAAAGTAAAAATATCTGATAGAAGTGTTGGAAGTACATAAACAGACAGCAACAAAAATATCTTGGAAACTGCTAATGGCACGAAAAGTTTATTTTGTTTTAAAGATACCTGCACTACACGTGGAGAAAAATTTGTGTACGTCTTAAGCTTTAATGGGTTTAACAAGTTCATTCAGAATAAAGTGGACTTTGCAGGCTATTCGCCAAAAACTCAAAGATATGCATTTTATTATTTATGCAAGTATCTGAGATGATATAGTACTACAGAGCCCCCATCTTAAAGAGTAGTAGTACTACTTAATGATATTTACTTAGCGAGTTCAAAAACGAGTACAGGTCCTTAGTAGATCCTAGCATACAGCGCATATTACTTGTATTATTGAATAACTGAGGTAGTCACTAGTTGCCTTTTGTTTCGGCTATTTCTCCAACCGTTTTGAATAAGTAATTTTCTGTCACTATTACTTTCGCTACTGCTGCCTCTATGACAATGTCAACTTTCGGAGGTGGACTTAGCACTTCGACCAAAAGACCTATGTACAGTCCGGTGCACGGAAACTTTCCTATATGAGGAACAGCTGTTTAGGTTGGTAGTGAATGGCACCACGCCTCCAGTTCAAACCCCTGTCAGCGATAGGAAGGCGTGCGAATCCCAGAGTTATGACATCAAACCAATGAGCGACGGACACACCATGAGATGAGGTGACAATCGTTCCACTCGGCTTAAATTCCTCCTTACCCCTCCCCTTGCATTACGCACCTCAGCCACGCCCCTTGTTCATCGGTCATTGCTTGTGTTATTGGACTTTGATACAAACCAATAAGAGATTGGCACAGCCAGGACTAGTGTGGAACAAGACTGGTGAAAAGGTTATGCCAACATTGAATAAAGTAACACACCAAAAGACACTGATAGCGACGGAAAAGTTCCGTGCACTAGACTGTACCTATGCCCCTAATGGGGCAACCAGTAGGCTCACCATCCAAACCGGGGGACGACATTTCCAGAGCGCATCCTTTTCCTCTGACGCGCGCCCGCCGATGCTTGCAACCCTTAAAGAAACCTAACGGGATGAAGGGTGAAACAAATGATTAGTGCAACGAAATGGAGGGATAGAAAATTCTAACGATATGGAAATCCTTCCCAGCAGAAAGGTCGGCCGCAAACTCGCAAACTCCCGAATACGGGCTACAGACGTTAGTCATTCCTCTCGGTTTCGGAACATTAACGAGCAAAAATGTGTTATCCTTTCGCAGTATAATTTTAAACACTTATACTAAGAACGTTGACCGCAATTGCAAGGACTTTGGTAAAGCCTATTTCAGAGTTGAAACAGCAATCTTTCTCTACAGTTTCAGTTGCGCAATTGCAGGCTCATCTCCGACAAGTGTCACCTTTCTTCCCCAGTATTTATGTTTCGACAGATGTCCCCTTCATACTAGACTACACCGCTGGACAATGAAAGCGGTGAAGTTGCCTGCAGAGGTAACTTTAGGCTGAAACTCCTTATGTGTGTATACACAATATTATTATTCATATAAAGCAGTTTTAACACTCAGTTTCGTCCCTTATGATAAAATCTGACTAGAAATAACCTCAAGTTAACCATTATGTAATAGACAGCATGCACTTACGGAGGTGAAAAATCTGATGTGTTGCACTCACATGACTTTCTCTACTTTTGTACTAACCATTCATTACAAACTCTTATTCCTATATCTTCTTCGTGTTAGTTAAGATAAACATTTGTACAAATTATCTTATTGCTTATTTCCTTGTAGGTACAAGGGGGATGTTAGAATACAGTAGGCTTTGTGCGATAGTCAAATGTTTGAGATTCTGTTGTCTTTGCACCCTTAACATATAAAAAAATGAACAACGATGATCCATTTCACGAAAGTTCTAAGTTTTCCGAAACTCACACACATTACAAGGAATATCTCCGAAATGGTTCACCCTACAAGAAAATTTATTGAGACATAAATTGTGTATTTTAGCAAGATCTACATTTTTTGTATAGTATAATTTGGTCTATCTCTAACGGTTTACCAGTTATGCAAAAGTCGTCCAGAGTAAATACGACTACAGGGGCTATAGCCAGAAAATTCAAGATATACATTTCATTTGTCATCAAAATATTTCAAACATATGATATTTTAATCAAAATCGTTAGAGCCATTTTCAAGAAAATCAAAATTTTCGAAAAAATTTTCCATGTAAAGGGTAGTTTAGGGTGGGACTATTTTCTTCAAAATCTTCGTGTCGCATCCTTAAAAGACATAAAACTTAAATACCAACTTTGGTTTTTAACCGACTTTTCGTTTTTGAGCTATGCTGTCCACAGACTGACAGACTGACAGACTGACACACACACACACGGACCTTTTTCTAAAAATGCTTTTTTTGGATTCAGGGGTCTCAAAACATATATTTCCGGTGAAATCTCGACATCGAATTTTTGGTTGGAATACAATACTTCCCCTACTTATCAGTAGAGAAAGTAAAGAAGTCTATTCACACTCTTTTACTACAAATAAATCACTGTGGAATAAAAGAACTGTGTATATAACATGCGTTATAGATGCTACATGAAAGTGACAGCTTGGTAAAACTAAGATTTAAAAATCTTATGTGTGGCACTCACATGACTTTCTCTACTCTTGTACTAACCATTCTTACAAACTCTTATTCTTCTATCTTCTTCGTGTTAGTTGAGATCAATATTTGCAGAAATTATCTTATTGCCCGTTTTCTTGCACATGCAAAGGGAATATGGGAACATGGTAGACTTTGAGGGATAGTCAAATCTTTTAAAGCTTTCAAATTCCGTTCTCTTTGCACGGTTAACATATAAAAAACGAATAGCGATGTTCCATTTTACAAAAGTACAAGTTCTGCAAAGCTTACATAAATAACCAGGAATATCTCCGAAATGATTCACTCTACCAAAAAAAAAAAAAAAAAAAAAAAAAAAATATTTAGACGTAAATCTACATTTTTTATATAGTAAGATCTGCTCTATTTCTTACGGTTTACCAGTTATGCAAAAGTCATCCAGAGTAAACAGGACTACATAAGCTATAGCTAGAAAATTCAAAATATTAATTTCATTTGTCTACAAATATCTTAAACATATGACATTTTAATCAAAATCGTTAGAGCCATTTTCAGGAAAATCAAAATGTTCGAAAAATTTTTCCATGTAAAGGGTAGTTTAGGGTGAGGCTATTTTTTTTTCAAAATCTTCGCGTCGCATCCTTGAAAAGCATTAAACTTAAATACCAACTGTGGTTGTTAACCGACTTCACACACACACACACACACACACACACACACACACACACACACACACACACACACACACACACACACACACACACATACACACACACACGCTCGGAACATTTTCTAAAAGTGCTTTTTTTTTTATTCAGGGGGTCTCAAAACATATATTTCCGGTGAAATCTCGACATCGAATTTTTGGGTAGAATGCAATATCTACTTCCCCTACTTTGGTTTCATCCGCGTTGTTTTATGACAGTGGCAGTCGGCGACGAGCACCGAGGACGCGTGCAGGCAAATCCCAGCACAGCCGGTCCGGATTCTTTTGAATCACCCGTTATATACGTACCTACAGAATTTATTTATTGTGTCTTTGGCCCTGACCGCGACCGAGATCGATGGTGTTGCAGGTGCGAACGTGTCCTAAATATTAACACATGTGAGTAACGCATCCTTCGTCACATATTACGTAACAATAATGGTAGTAATACTAAGCATAACAATAGTAAGGCGGTTAACCGCTCACATACACACAAACAAAACATTTTCGTATGAAATAACACATCGTGCAACCGAGGCCATGTGCATAGGAGAGAGTTGGCACAAGCCAGGCACAGGGAAAAGGCCAGCGATTTGTGCTAATAGATAATTTTCACCCTTGAAACGTAGGTCTCCACCAGGATCATATTAACAGGTTCAAATCTCGTAACCAGTTGCTAATATTAATAACACTAAAAAATTTAGCGGCAGTGCCAAATTTTTGTTTATATTGAAATATTTTCGTTTGCCTTAGAAGTTAAAAACATTATCCACATTACATGCATACCCTTTATCTGCCTTTACAAAACATCAACAGCAGACTGTATTTGGTTAACCGAGTTTCATCTATCTGAGATTTATCTGGAAGGTACATGTTGCTGATAATTTATTTTGTAACTTGTTCAAAATGTGTTCGACTAATTTCTGTTTATAATAAGTTTATTAATAGAAAACCTTGTTTTACTCATTTCCTAAGGGCAGCCGCTGCTGGATTTCAACAAAATTTCGAGAAAAAGAGACTTTTTAAAAAGTTTATGGAAAATTAGCTTCAAAAATTAATTTAAAACATTATTTTGTTTTTTAGTGTCGTCGTCAGTTACCAGTATCATATCAGCACCACCGGTGTGTCGAAATTTCGTCACGCAGGACTTATTTTACATGACAGCAAATTTACTGACATGGAGCTGTCGCTTTAAAACACACTTAAAACCATCAGGCTGGACCTAGTTTGAACCAGCGACCTCGGGATTAGTAGGCCAGCGTCTAACCAAGTGAGCCAAACAGACCGAAAAAAAAGAGGTACCTTCAAGCATGTAATCAGGATCCAACTGCGGTTTTGCATTTAGTGGTAAATAACGAGTAATTTTGTCATTTTCTTGTTTCCTTGCGATTTTGCCAATTTAAAATGCTCACCATTACGCGATTTTTGTTCTTTTTTTTTTTTTTTTTTTTTTTTTTCAGATTTTCAAGGTGGATGAAAGGATCTACATCAAGTATAGATTGAGATTTAGAGTTTTAATAATTTTAACCTAACATCAATTTTTTACTTTCTCTACTGGTAATTAGGGGATACAATGTCGATATTTCACAGGAACTATATGTTTTGAGACCCCCTGAATCCAAAAAAAAGCATGCATGTCCGTGTGTGTGTGTGTGTGTGTGTGTGTGTGTGTGTGTGTGTGTGTGTGTGTGTGTGTGTGTGTGTGTGTGTGTGTGTGTGTGTGTGCCTGTCAGTCTGTGGACAGCAGAACTCAAAAACGAAAAGTCGGTTAAAAACCAAAGTTGTCTTTCAAGGATGCGACACGAAGATTTTGAAGAAAATAGCCCCACCCTAAACTAACCTTTACATGGAAAATTTTTCGAAAATTTTGATTTTCTAGAAAATGACTCAAACGATTTTGATTAAACTGTGATATGTTTGAGATATTTTAATGGCAAATGAAATACATATCTTGAATTTTCTGGCTATAGCCCCTGTAGTCGTATTTACTCTGGACGACTTTTGCATAACTGGTAAACCGTTAGAGATAAACCAAATCGTACTATACAAAAAATGTAGATCTTGCTAAAATACACAATTTATGTCCAAATAAATTTTCTTGTAGGGTGAACCATTTCGGAGATATTCCTTGTTATATGTATGAGTTTCGGAAAACAAACTTTCGTGGAATGGAACATAGTTGTTCATTTTTTTATATGTTAAGCGTGCAAAGAGAACGGAATCTCAAAGCTTTAAAACATTTGACTATCGCACAAAGTCTACTGTATTCTAATATTCCCCTTGCACCTACAAGGAAATAAGCAATAAGATAATTTGTACAAATGTTTATCTCAACTAACACGAAGAAGATATAAGAATAAAAGTTTGAAGGATGGTTAGTACAAGAGTAGAGAAAATCATGTGAGTGAAACACATAAGATTTTTTATATACTAATTTACATCTCTCTGCTATAGTCACCTAAAGTCCTAAACTATAATAAGTGGTGATATGTAACGGGGTTATAAAATGGAAACACTATGTCTTCTACCCTTTAGTAGCATGTCATCTTCCTGAAACAATTCCAAGTTCCATCGTCGGCTTTCCCTTTAGCCGCTAGGAGATAACTTCATTATCACGCTGTTTATGTTTGTGAGCGGAAGTATTGCATTTCAGGAGGCTTGTCTATTCTAAGCTATTGTTTATTTACTGAACTGCAAATTGGTATATTCATTAATTTGGCATTAACTTCTTTTGTCGTGAACAAATCGCTTGTTTGAAAAACGACGATTGGTGGTAATATGAAAGAAGGTGTTCCGCAATAAAATCCCTTCCTTTAGTTTAAGGTCATAATGCCAAGAGGTCCCAGTGTATCATGTGTAGAGAATGGGCACATATTTTGTGCAGTGGAAGTCAAACTGATAAATTTGTTTGTGGTTTCTGCACATGAAAGCCTCGGGAACAATTTTGATTGAGTTCTTTTCCTTTTCAGATATGAAGTGTTAATCTTTAATTTTAACCTTTCTCAATGCAGTTCCAAGTGCCTGAGCATAAGTAGCAAAAATGTACAATTGCTGTATGTAATTATAGCAGTAACAAAAATTGTGTCATCATTTATACGTGCGTTTCACAAAATCCATATTTCGTCACATGTTTTCAAAAGTATTAGTATTTCTGTAATATAGTCCATAACAAATGCTACTGACGATTTGTAACATAAATGCACTTAAAAAGTAGTTCATATTACCACCTCTTCCCCTTATCAAAATAATGTTAAAGTCAATTTCTGCCAAATGCCTTTGGACTCTGAGTGTGGACTAAAAAGCGTTACATTCAAATGACTTTCTCTACCCACTATTGTTTATTTTACCAACATTTTAGAAGCTAGTCTTACAAAACCGTCCTTTTCTACCTATTTCATGTTAATGGAGATGAAACTAAAAAATACCGCGAGAGCAAAAAACCTCCGAACGAGCAGCGCGATGTTTTGCCTGTATGCATCCTCGGCGCTCGTTGTTTTTTGCCGCTATCAGAGAAAGGCGCGAATGAAAACATACAACATTTTAAAAGCACTTTTGAAGGCTTTACTAATCAACTTTATGAAAGGAGATGCTGAAACTGGTCAGCGTCGTCCATACATTCATTTTGACGCCGCTTTAGGAAACTATCCATCACTCGCCGTAGTTCACGTTAAGAAATGCTGGCAATTTCCTGGCGGATTTTTGTTTTAATATTTCCAGGGTGTGTAACCCAGTGATGCAAATCGCTTATTGGAGCTCTGAGAAACCTTTCTTCGCTATAATGGCCAATTGAATGTGTGTTTCAGGACAGATTTGTGGCCCCCTCAGTATCCCTACCTAACCCCCTGCTATTTCTAGCTCTGGGATAACTTAAAAATACAAAGTGTACCTATAAGACAAACCCACACACCCTCTTCTGGGAACAACAGAGCATTTTAATAGTTTTGTTATCATTTGTTTTGTTGCCCATATATACGCACACCAAAGCCTTTATCAGTGCTCACAAAAATAGAGTTGTGTTAACTCTTACTTCTCTGCCACCTACCTAGAACAGATGAGAGAAGTTTTTTATTTCACCCAAAAATTCAACGTCGAAGTATTACTGCAAATATAGGTTTTGAGGCTCCTGAGTTTAAAAAAGTACATTTTTTTTAAAAAAGTTCCGTGTATAAAATGTTCAATACTTTCCAAAGCAGCGATACGAACATTTTAAGGAATTCCACCCCAAACCATCCTTTACATGGGACATATTTACAAATTACCGATTTTCCTAAAACAGTTCTTAACAATTTTGATGAAACGTCATATATTCAAGATGACAAGACAAAGCCTATTTTGAATGTTCTGGGAATAACCTGTGAAACGTCCATTTAGAGGGATCTTGTATAATTTTTAAGTTAAAAGAGATAGACAAAACTTACTGCACAAAAATTCCGATTTCTTTAAAATGCACAGTTTATTTAAAATAAAACTTTTTGTGACACTTGTATTTCCAAAATATTCGTTATTACTTCCTCTACTACGTATAGTAATTCGATGTCGAGATTTCGTCGGAAATATATGTTTTGAGGTTCCCTGAATAAAATAAAATAAAAAAAAATAAAAAAAACACTTTTAGGAAAATGTCTCTCTATCTCTCTCTCTCTCTCTCTCTCTCTCTCTCTCTCTCTCTCTCTCTCTCTGTGTGTGTGTGTGTGTGTGTGTCTGTGTGTGCCTGTGTGTCAGCCTGTGTCTGTCAGTCTGTGGGCAGCATAACTCAAAAACGAAAAGTCGGTTAAAAACCAAAATTGGTATTTAAGTTTATCTTTCAAGGATGCTACACGAAGATTTTGAAGAAAATTTCTCCGCCCTAAACTGCCCTTTACATGGAAAATTTTTTTCGAAAATGTTTATTTTATGGAAAATGACTCCATGTTATTAAAATGCCACATGTTTAAGACATTTTTATGGCAAATTAAATGTTTACTCCGGATGACTTTTGAATAACTTGTAAACCCTAAGAGATAGACCAAATCTTACTATACAAAAATATAGATCTTGCTAAAACACAAAATTTATGTCCAAATAAATTTTTTTGTAGAGTGAACTATTCGGAGATATTTGTTATTTGTGTGAATTGTGGAAAACAAACTTTTGTCTTATTTATATGTTAGCGGTGCAAAGAGAAAGGCATTTGAAAGCTTTAAAAGATTTGACTATCGCTCAAAGCCTACTGTATTCCCATATTCCCCTTGCACCTATAAGGAAATAAACAGTAAAATAATTTCTGCAAATATTTAGCTCAACTAACACGAAGAAGATAGAGAAATAAGAGATTGTAGGAATCATTAGTACAAGAATAGAGAAAGTCATGTGAGTGTGTTGCTATTCAGTTGTTTCTCTTGATGTCATGAGAAAGTATAGAATTTCAAGATCAGTAAGCATCTGGAAATGTATTCGGTTTTCTCGGACTTCCTTGTGCCTACAACGTAATGTAGAATGAAACCACCCGGAGAATAGTCTGATTCTAGATGTGTCTTACCTTTCTGAATTGCAGCGCATGAACATAGATGAAAACACGAATGTTGACGTTGAGCCGGATAGTTGCAACACGTGAGTCCCTCCTTCTCTTGCCCTTGCTGTTGGTGTTTACACTGCCAAGCCAGAAGCCTTACTGACATCTTGAAGAAGCACCAGTCAGCTGATAGCAGGCAAGTTGGAACTCTTAACCCCCTCCCTGCTACATTTCATAAGTCCACCTCCCACCACCAACACCACCACCACCAAGAATGGAAAGGTGTGCATCAAGATTATAAAACGTTCTTTGATACAGGAGGGAGTTTCAGAACTTCGCGTTCTCAATCACTCAAACGTTTTGATTCACTTACCTCGAACCGAGCTTACCTTAGACTATTACTTTCTCTATTGTTTCTCTACAAAAATTATGCCGATGTCCCACGGTCCAACTTTTTGGTACAACAAAAGTGCACCGTGAGACATCGGGAGTTGGATACAATTTTGTTGCATACAATTTCTGTCCTAATTTTTGTATCCAACCTGTTTGTATACAATGCGATTGAGTTGTATCTAGTGTTTTCATCCAACAACTTAAAAATAGCCAATCAGCGTCTGTAACGTAACAATATGGCGAACTGCGCAGACATGTAGTCAGCTGTTGTGTATGTACAGCTCGTGGCACTTTTAATGTCATGGGTATTTTAATAAAATGTTTAATTTGTTCTGGAATATTCATTAACGATTGTTACGGCCAGTTTTAATTATGCACCTTGTAACTTTCACGTCTGCGCTGCCATCTACGGATATCACGCACGTGCTCTCTTTCGCATACGAGGTGCCAAATCCAGAGGCGTATCGGAAAGAATGTGAAACTGCCGAGTTGTTTACTCGAGCTTATCAATGTCTTCGGGACAGTGAACATCTGCAGGCGCGAGAGATCATCCATTTGTGCTTCATTACGGAATACACACGAAGTATTTCGCTGTTCTAGTAAACAGATAACAAGCGATCGTGCGCGTGATCTCTCCTAAAACATGTGATTATTGCTTAAGCCTGCTGCATTCTCTTATTGTAATTGAATATACTACAATGAAATATGTAATAAAACCATTTCTATAACTGTTTACTGATCAACATGAAGTAGGTAGAAGAATAAGTTTTCCTGTGGATAGTTTGTTGAAGAACGTATAGAGAATATCATGTGAATGTAAAAATCTTAGTCTTTTTCACGTAATCACAGTAGCTGTTACTTTAAACCTTTTAAATATATATACGTTTCTTCCTTGAGGGTTATTAAAATATTGTGATGGCAGCCGCGCGTATCAAAAACGCTCGAGGTCAAGCTTCCTCAAACCACTCCTTGTAAATACGCGGCCCGAGCACAATGAAGCAGTCAGAACAAAGACGACTATTAGCGCGGCAGAACGAAGTGTTTCCAGGCTGTTCGAGAAACTTTCGACTGCCGTCTTATTTGCGAGGAGTTTGAGAAAAGGTGTATTTTCCAGAGAATTCGCCGGTACGTCGCCTGGACTATAAAGCGAGTGAGCGTGACAGTGTTAAAGCAGTTCTTCAGAGGTGAGTAGTGGTTTAGTTTTAGCAGCTAGTAGTCTCTAAGTTTTGAACAAGACAGTTGTGTTAAGAGTGTGAATATACCGTCGAAAGCAGTTTGTGAGACAAAGAGAGATAAAATAGTAGTGAACTGTGTGTCAAGGTTAAGATCGGGCAGTACAGCTGTGAGTTGCAAGGTCACGACGAATTTTAGATTCTGTTAATAATGGAAAAAGGAGGACTGTGGTTTTGTGATTCTGTTTTAAGGGAAATAAACTGACAAAAAAGTAACTGAAAGACATTTATCACAATTTGTTGGCATTGCTAGATTTGATTCTCTTTTGTCTTGTTGTACCTTAGTTTCTAGATCGTGACCATCTACATAATTTACATACTTCTTGAAATTAAATATCCGGGCATTTTTTTCATTTTCCATCGATATTCTGAAGAGTAGTATGATATGAAATTACAAGACATTTTACTGACCATGTCCACGAAGGGATCCAATGTCGGCTTAGTGGTTTACGAGATTAAAAACCAAAAACTAAAACCCAGCGCAACAGTCCATGAATAGCAAAGGCTGTTATAAATAAACCCACTCTCCCAAAACCACATACATTCAAGCATTCAAATATATACATGGATGTTTGTCTTTTGGGCTGCCCTTATGGCAATTCATCCGAATGTGACGAAAATTGGCAAATCTAAATGTTTTTTTTTTTTTTTTTTTTTTTTTTTTTTTTTTTTTTCATAGAGAAGGTTTTTATGCCATCCATTTTACTATGCGATGTATTACATTCACATGGTTTTCTCTACTCGCTTTTCTTCCTGTAGTATGTGTGGTCGTTCAACAATGCTTTTGCAAAGTGTCTTCTAGCGTTTTTATTCATTGATTTAGTTTAGTTTTATCCCTGATGCTATCTAGTCGCTTTTATTTTACGCAACACATTCACATGTTCTTCTCTACTTAACCTTCAAACATACAATTCATACAGTTTTCTATATGTTTGACTTAGAAATGCATCGTATTACACCTGGTTTTCTCGACTCACTTTTCTTTTACGTAACACATTAACAGATATTTCGCTTCTCACTCTTCCACAAACAATGCATAGTTTTCTATATTATCGAAATAGAAATGCAACGTATTATGTTCACATGGTTCTCTCTACCCGCTTTTCTTCCTGTGGTATTTGTGGTTGTTCAACAGTCCTTTTGCATAGTCTCTTCTACTGCTTTTATTTATTTAGTTTATTTCTTATTCCGTATAGTATCCTAGGAGTTTTTATTAAGTATTTATTTAAGTGTGTTCAGTAATATTTTTTAAACATCTCCAAAGAAATACAAGGTTATTGGGTAAATGCAACCTAAGTACAAAAGTTTTGGGGATAAATCGTTAAACTACGGGCAAGGCCGTGTTATTTCATCTAGTTTCTTATAAAAAATAAGAGTGCTGATTGCATCATTAATAATGATACCAGTAAAAAAAAGATGCTAATACAGCCCTAATTTAATCAGATGACCTAGATAAACAACCACCCACGATCACATGGCAAGAGAGATTTCACCCTCAAAGCTTCAAAGGCGTACATTATCATACAGTGAAAGCGTTATACAACGAATATCATTAATTTCGAACCTGCACATATGCAGTAGAATTTACTTTTTGAATCGGACCTTACACAGTAGATAACTGAAGAAGGAACCCATATTAACAAAATGGCAATAAAGACAAAAACAGTACGACGTGTTACATTCACATGCCTTTCCCACTCACTCTTTTACAAACTTGTCACAATAGTTTATTCCACTTTATGTTAATCAAGGTAAACACTTATAGAAATTGATTTATCACTCATAAACATAGTACAAGAGAAATACAGTAAGCTTAAGCCATAGTAAAATGTTTTAAAAGCGTGTCCGTATATGAAGACCTTATACACTTCGTTCTCTTCATGGGAAAAAAAAAAAAAAAAAAAAAAAAAAAAAACGAATAGCGACTTACTACTTAAAAAAAGCACAGGTGTTTTAAAATTAAAATCTAATAAATAATATCTTGGATATGATTAATGGCACACAATTTTGACATAAATTAACCAGATCTAATTTTTTTATGAAGTAAGATGTGTATGTCTCACAGATTATCACTGATATAAAACTTATTCAGACAAAATAAGGCTTCACATGCTAATCTTAGAAAATTGAAGATATGCATTTCATTTTTCATAAACGTGTTTTAATCAAAATAGATACATATTTAAAAAAATAAATTACGAAGCTTTTTCCGTGTAAAGAGGAGTGATTTTGTTAAATATGCTCGTGTCGTATCCTTGGAAGAAGCTCAAAATAAATACCAACTTTGGTATTTAATACTAATTTCCTTGTTGATGTGTGCTATTCACAGACACACGAACCTTTTTCTATCTTTTTTTTAATTCAGGGATCTCAAAATGTGTATTTCCAGTGAAATCTCAATATGGGATTTTTACGTGGAGTACAGTTATAATATTTCTCACTCTTAGGGTAGCCGTGCGAGATGGTTCGCATTTGTCCTAGATTAGATTTCCATCGACCACTCGCCATGACCTTGGATTTTTCGTGGTTTTTTCCCTGTTCATTAGGCAAATATTGAGAAGATTTCTTAGAATATTTGCACTAAACCCCTAACAGACTATTGTACATTTTAATTAGCCATACTTTTTGTTTAGTAGTTAAAAAAAACTTATACGAATTTCTAAAGGGGAAGTTGTCTTCACAGCCTATTCATAGGAAATATATACTACATTTTTATAAGAAATTTGATAGCACACTAAAATTCTTAAATATATGGTACTTAAATCAAAATAGTTTGATAAAATAAAAGTTAGCAAATTTGTCCCATCCTAAAAGGCAGTTCTGGGTATAGATATCTTTTTGAATATCTTCGTTTCGCATCCTTAGAAGACAAACTTAAAGAAGCCCAGTATGTATCCGAATTTATTTTTAATTGTTTTTACAGAAACATTCACACAGGGAACGTATCAGTAAATGTTGTGGGGAAGGGGAAAGGCGTAAGGAAATCTCAAAGTATGTATTTCCAATAAAATTTCGATACGTAACTTTCGAACAAGTGAAGAGAAAGTAAAAAGGAGAACCTGAAATAAAAGCAAATAAAATACCGTTATGAATTTTGAAATTGAAATTGGTTGTTGACCAAGTGAACAGGTACATTAAGTAGCGATATGAGCTGTTCTCAAGAATCATACGAGAAAATGAGTACCAAAAAATCGTTTACATATTTCTGCTACGAGATCCTGTAGGAAGAGATTAGTGAAGTGACTTGACTGGCGTATGACACCTAAGTGCAGATATTTGCATAAGTGACTCAGAACTTCTTCATTAGCAGACTAATAATTTTAATTATTAAGAGCAGAACTTTTTAGGTTGGTTAGTACCTCCAGTACGCCGTGGGACACACAAAGTCATACGTGATAACGAATTTCGAGCTCACTCTCCGAAGCAATAACAAAAGGAGGAATCAGTCACGGTTCTTATGTGCCCAACTGTACTCCTTACTTATCTTATCTACACCCTACACTTTCATAGAGAAAGAAAATGAGGAAGGAAGTTTAAATTGAGGATCAAATGCCTATCCTTGCATTTCAATGCATTAA